>JANHFX010010433.1:123475-133681 GCA_027560015.1 Chloroceryle amazona
GCTCCATCAGGTCCATGTCCTTCCTGTGCTGAGGGCTCCAGAGCTGGACGCAGTATTCCAGGTGGGGTCTCACCAGAACAGAGTAGAGTGGTGGAATCGCCTCTCTTGATCTGCCAGCTACGCTTCTTTTGCTGCAGCCCAGGATGCGATTGGCCTTCTGGGCTGCAAGCACACACTGGCTACTGGTATAGTAGAAGCCTTCCTTGTAGGGTCAAGTGACTATTTTTCAAACAACTCAAAATCTGCTTGGGATTTGCTTGAGTCCTCATTCTGAATTCTAAGTTCCTGGATTTTGGTGATTTAAAAATAACTTTTATCTTCCTTTATGCACATTTAAGGCAGGGTACATGTACATACGGGAAGCTCTAGGCTCCTTCTTGTTGCACTAAAATTCATGGTACCAGTGAAGCCTCAGGGAAGAGTGGGAACAGCAAAGTCCCCCACCAGGCAGAAACTCCAAGGCAAAAGTATAAAATGTGAGAAGTAAGGAGTGTGTGAAAAAGGAGTTGATGGAGAAAGAAAAATGAAGAAATGCTTTTTGTTTGTATTCCTTTTCCCAAAACAGTTCACCAATCTCTTCCCACTGTATGTCTACCCATCTCTACCATCCAGAGGCAACAAGAGAGCAGCTATGGCTTTAGTTAAAACCAATGTGGTATTGCTGTTTACACACAAACTGGGGCTATGCTGGCTGTGCAAGCCTGATGGCCTTGGCACTACACACCAGATGAGAAATCTACAAATGCAATAAAAGGAGCATTTCCCCATTTTTTTGACTTAAGGCATTCCCATGTGGTAAAGTTGGGCAAGGAAATGGAAGAACAGACTGAGGGGAAAAGGAGAAATTCAATAGCCCAGAAGCAGGTATTGCTGACCTAGTTACTTTGTTAAAGCTTCAATAAAGAGGCTTACAAAGTCATGACTACTACATGGTCCTCTCTGATCTTTTCATGAGGATAAGAAATGGTTGTTTTCATCTTAAAAAGGAAAAAAAGATTCTGTATGTAAAGTCTCTCTTTGTTGTGCTGTGAACTCCCTGGAGAGAATATCAGTCACCCTGCAGGGGCTGGAATAATGAATGAATCCATCAGGGAACAGGCTTTCTTCTTCTCTGACATGCTTCATGGGACCACCCGCATACATGTCAACCCTTTCTCTGCAGAGTGCCGTCTCCAAAGCACTGCCCAGTCTCAGCCAGCAAGGATACTTCCTCTTAGAGCCCATCATTGATGGAGTTTAGATACTCTCAGGCTGAGGAGTGACATGACCATGGACCTCCAACTTTTTGGGCAAAGGCTCTCACTGTAGGAAAAGGAAGCAGTGGAACTGAAAATCAGTAATGAGAGCTGTGGGGAGGTAGAGGGTACACAGCAAGGCAGCTGGCCAACTGCCATAGCACAGTCACTGCAGAATCATAGATCTCCTTGTATGCAGGAGACAAATAAGGAGGGTAATTGCTGCATACTTGCAAGCAGAACCAGCCTAAGGAAAAAAACATCAACCACCATCTGCATATGACAGCTCTTCTCTTGAAATCTTCATGGGTTCCTGATCACAGATTGACACAACTGTGTAGTTCAAACCCTTATTAAATTCTTCCCATTAGTTAAACACACAGATATTTACTTCTTCCTTCCTGCACTCTTCCTACCGAGTTTTTCAAGAAGAATGGGACACCCTGGAGTGACTACCTGGTCATGTTACAGGAAAACTTAAGATAGCTACAGAGCTGAGGGGAGGAGCATTCTGAGAGCAGGAAGCAACAAACTATATTGTGAACTCTGGAAGCAACTCAGTGCTGGTCGGATGCTGAACAGCTGCATGTAATTTTATTGTCTTTCCATCTTACCACTATTGATAATACAATGAAAAAGATACATCCTTAATAGGGTAAGAGGTGAAAAAAACCCCCACCAAAACCAAAGACACCAGCCTCAGGATAACAAATAAGTGCTACTCCATGTTAATTTGTAGCTTTACTGTGAGTTGAAGTAAATTAAATTAAAATGCGGCCACAGACTTCCTTTTAGCAATGCCCTGAAATTGCACAGTGGATGCTAACTATTTAAGAAGGAACATTTTAAGAGATCAGACAGTTGGAGAAAAAAACAACAAAATGGAAAGGGAAAAGTATAAATGTATCTACCATATTTCCCCAAGTATGCACTTTAACAGACAGACGTTATTCATGCACACTACTCTCCTGGAACACTCTAACTGCATAAGGTATGCTAAGTTCTGATGTACCTATGACTTTGTATTTTGCTTCAGTCACAGAGCTCCCAAAGCATAGGGAATTTGGTCAGTACAGCCAGGTAACACTAAAAACAGGGAAACAGTCAAAACAGTATGACATTTCAGCTTCCTTGGAGCACTAAGACCTTAAACTTTTGCCCGAGCTGTGCTATCAAAACCACTGCTGTTCTGCAGCTTCATATAGTGAGTTGTCAATAGTATCCAAGCTACTAATCAGACCTCAAGGATCAGATCAGCATCTCAAGACACACAAGAATCCTGGACAGCTGCTTCTGCTTCTTTCTCTGAACATAATCAGAAGTGATAATCCATTAGTAATCATCTGTGATCTGTTTCAAACTTCACCCTCTTGTACAGCAACATTAAAAATGTGCTTATATTAGTCAGTGAGATGAAATCTACAAAATTACCACATTATCATCCAAAAGCCCCAGGCACCACCTAGCCATGCCAACAGGTGACGTACACACATGATGCGCTTACTTCCATTCTGGGCTGCAGAATCCACAGTAGGATTAAAAGCAGAGGGAGGTAGCTCACCTGAATCTCACATCTAAAATATTTATACCCAGGAGAATTACAGGTGAACTCTCAGAAAATCTCACTGAACACTCTTTTCTTTTTAAGTCAATAAAATGAGTACCAGCTCACCTATGGCTCTTCTTCAAACAAAATTAAAAACCACATCCACATTTTAAGGAGGAGTTTGCCACTTAGTCCTCATTTCCCATTCTCCACTTTGCTTCCTTATTAATTATACCAGCATTAGCAGCTTACCAGTGATAAGGGAGCCTCAGTCTTCATAGAGCTTGGGAAATGTGCACAAATGCTTTTAAATGAAAGACCTGGTCTCAATGAGAAATCATCTCTTACACATTTCTCTTTTTTGGGGACTATCTATTCCTAATCAATTAATCTACATCCGTCAATGAATCTCCTCCCATGATTCTTCCTGGGCAAAAATGATACATTACAAGAAATCTGGAAGTTTCTTCTTTCCCTCATCTGCCTGGAATCTCTCCTTCCTAATGTTCTGAGAACTTCAAAATATTGCCGTCAAATTACTCTTTTGCTCCAAGAACTGTATCACACTGGCTCTTGTAAGACTGATATCACAGAAGCTCCCTTGAGGGTATTACAGCCTCATAACATACAGTTGCCTATTATTTATTCTGTGGTCAGATTCTCAGCTGGTATAAATCAGGGCAGGTTCCTTGCCTTCATCAGAGTAAAGCTGATTTATGCCAGCTGACAATCTGGCCCTGCATGTGTTCCACTTGCACAATGCTAGTTTTTAAAGAGGCCCATTAAAGTGCCCCAGGCATGTAAGAACCACACTTGGGTCTTGGAAAATGTTGCTCTGAAGAGTGACTGTGAAACCTTCCTTCTGCTCTCTGAGTATGTACTGTTCAAATTTACTTGCTTTTCTGACAGAAGGAAGTCTCTGAGCCCTGACAGAGTCACCACAACCTTGGGAACACAAGATGAATTTTCTAGTATCTCACGCATAGACCGTTTTTTTCAACTGAGTTTAAATGTTGAATTAAATGAAGCCTGCAGAACCAATGCAATGTTTTGGAGGAACTGATCAGCTGCAGACAGCAAAGGCTGTCTTTCAAAGCTTGTATTACTGGTGACTATAAACAATCCAGAAATAATGTGGTGTGACTTTCAAATCACTGGATGAACTTATGGCTTTGGCTACTTGGTAAGTATGTCTTTTTTACCCTAGAGGCTCAGATGTCTACTTATAAAGCAGGACAGCAGCTCTTTTGAGGGTTTGGGTCAAAGTCCTTGGGTACAAACAGAAGGTATGTAGGAAACAGAAGACATTTTTCTAATACCTCTGGTTCCAGATTACTGTTTCAAAGGCACAATGTTAACTCTAGATGTCATTGTAGCGATGGATCTGCTGGGTGTAAACTGAGGAAGCAGACTCCTCTATCCATTCTTGAAATCTATTGATTTCAGTCAAATTTTTGCCAAAATACTACGCTGGGTGAATGAAGAACTGGAATCTTGGAATCAGACTATCAGGACTGTTAGTAATAAAAATTGTGGTTCTTTGGCATGACAGAATTTCTGAATATAGCTTGTTATTATGATAAGAAACAAATACTAGAAGACACCAGTCATTCAAAACACTGCCATTCCCACCCAACAAGGAGAAAACAAACACACAGCTACAGGTCAACCTAAAACATACTAAGGAAGTGTTTTTCCTGCCCCACAAAAGGCTGTAACATTTCATACATTTTCATATTCACAGCAAGAGTAAAACCAAAATAATTTGAAGCAGTGGGTGTGAGGGTGTTCATGCATGCAAGCACAACGAGAGCATGACAGCCTTCCAATATCCTGGGGAGAGTGGATAGGGGGAGCTCCAGATTAAAATGTGCGTTCTATGAGTCAGATCAGGCACTTGATCCTGCCTTTCTTCCATCCTTGACCAGTGATTATTGTAATTATTGATTAATGATGATTTCTCTTTCTCCCTCTATCTTTCTATATCAGAAATTCCACCATGGACTAGGGAGAAAGAAAAAAAAAAAAAAAAAGAGTTTCCTCATGATAATTTAATGGAAACTGGTACATTTCCACAAATTGTTTCAGTTTTGACAAATCAGCATTTTCCCATGAAAAACAGTGTCAAAAACTCTCAATCAGCTCTAATTCTAACCAGATTAACTCAAGGATGAATGCCAGCAGGAAGTTCTTGCTAAATACCAGTTGTTTGAACTAAGGAAAACTACTCCCTCCCCCCGACGGTCTTCCCAGAGGCTTTAAACCTTTTAGCAAAAGAAAAAAAAAAAAAAAAGGACAGGTAGTTCCGGCTGCAACAACTACAATGGCATTCAGAACAAGAGAATGAACAAGGAAATGACATATTAAAAAGAATGCACAAACATGGACAACTTGGCAACTGAATTTCTCTTGCCACTGCTAATGTTAATGTTTCCTAAATGTTGTTGCAATGCAAACAAATGGACATCAGTCCCTGATTCCATATGGACAGCAGGTCAGACCCCTTAATACATGCTCCAATTTAAATTCTGCTTAAATCCCTATAAATTAATGGACACAAACAAACAATGGCATGCTGTCACCAGCAGAAGTAGAATTAGCCAACTCACGATGAGGTAACTACTAATCTGGATGAATTTTTCATCACTGGATGGTGCCTGAATTGGTTTGCTCTGTCTACGCATCTTACCCTAAACATCTGTACTCAACTAAATGTGTGTTCTTTCAGGTAGTGGGATATAAATGGTTGTACTCAAACAATGCCAGTGCTGCTGCTGTCTTTATGCCAGAATGAAGACATAGTATGAAAAATAATTGTTGATGACTTAGCTGGGTCATTGAGAACCCAAGCTTGCAAATATTTAATATTAACATTTTGCTTACAGTGGCATACTTACATTGGCATTTACCTTAACTACAATGCTCTGCTCCAGTGTGTATGTCTACTCCTTGCTGTAAAAAGCAATCTATCCTCTGTAGTAATAAGTTTCTCCACTGTTTCTTAATACAACTCTTGTCACTTCCACCTGCCAGTGAAGTTAAACTTTGGGATTTAAAACTAATCTGGTAAAACCGAGGTGTATTCTTTCTGATTTATTTTGGTCTATTTTAAACATCCATACTTAGAGTTCATAAATATTACAAGTAATTTGTCATGACCTTTTATTTAATTCTTGATTATAAGAGTTTAAAATCCAGTTTCCATTATCCTATGGGAAAAAAAAAAAAGAAAAAAAAACAAAAACAAAACAAACCCAACCAAACACAAAATAAACAAACACACACACGAACCAATGTCTGAAACAAACAAACAAAACCCTCTAACCCCAACAAAATGTAAGGCTAAACACCCATTAAGTAAGCCAAAATCTCAATACTAAATCTCTTTGACTAGGATTCAGCCAACTGTCTTTTTCATAACTAGACTGGTTCTCCACTACTCCATGCTGGAAATCCCTTGTACTCTCCAACATCTGCACAGAGCTGGTTGATAGCTTAGTCCATTTTGCTAAGTTTGCAATGCTCTGACAACACAAAACAGCTGGGATATGCCTACCTGGTAACCTCCTCTGAGCCAAAGGCCTCCTGTGTGGCAAAGGAGACACTGCACTGTGGGTTTCCTATCTGACTCACGACATCCCATTGTTCCTCCACTCACCAGGTGCCAGAGGGGCTGTGGGGACCATGGGCAGACAAGAACTCCCCTCTCTTCTACTGATCCCAGGACCATGGGGCCACAAGGGTGGCTGGAAGTCCTAACTTTCACTGTATTGCCAACACTCAACTGTAGCCATGCCCGCCAGTTTGAAAACTGCACAAATCACTTTCAGATCAAAACCTTTCATTGTGATAATGATAACATTTCATACCTAGCTGATACAAACACAGCCTGTTATGCAGAATCTAAGAGAGTGACAAATTGGGCCCAACCAATTGGTTTTGATCATTCTTGTTATACCATAAATGAAGCACAGCTCTTCTGATGTTAGAAGAGTGACAGTGATACAAAGTGAATGCTACCAAAGTGCATATAGCACAGATATACATTATTGAAGGAATAAAAGTACCTATGCCACAAATGCAAAAATGTAATCTTAAAAATATCCTGCAGAAGAAATATAAGCATAGGAAACTCCAACAACTGGTGCTACAGTGATACTACACTTTTTTCTCTCCCCAGAAACCCAAGTCCTTTGGGAAAGCCCAGCCCTGAAAAGAAAAAAACAAACCAAACCAAACCAAAATACACACCCCCCAAAAAAAACCAACCAAACAAACAAGCAAGAAACACACTATCAAAAAAGCCCAAACCAAAAAAAACAACCAACCAAAACCTTGAAGAATTTTCCTTCTGATAAGAGCCTGACACACCATCTTTGCTCCAAAGTTCAGAATGAGCCTTGTTACAATGACAACTTTTATCAGGCACCATTACAGGACGCTGCATCTTTGAAACTGTAACAATTCATCCTAGAAAGCAGTATTTAATTTTGAAGCAATGCTGTTTAGCTAAATGTAGGTCATATAATTGTGTTTATAAATAATAACTGAAAAAATATCACTAATATGAAAACCAAATATTATTTATTCCATTGCTCTGTGTTTGAAATTACTTTTGAAACTTTTTCAGGAAACTCATATGCTGTAACTCTATGTAACTCTACTAATGCTAATGAAACTATATTAATTTGCAGCAGCTTAAGATCTGTCTTATCATGTTTTATTAGAAACCATTCCTATATGGAAATCGTATATGGAATTCACCACCTTAATTTTATAGAAGCATGTTAAGGAGCTCAAAATAGTAATTAAATAAAAGTGATTTTCTAAGTCGTAGGTATAAAAGTCTTAGAATTCAAGAATACCCCATAAACAGAAGAAAATGCAGTAATATCTCTATTCTATTCCCACTTCTCTCCTGAAATATCTGGAAATTTGCCAGTTTTAATGGAGGACAGGAACTGAATTTAGATTTGGTCATGTTATACATAACATGTTCCACCATGTTATGAAGACGTTTACTCTCATACTTTCTGCTTTCAAATTTCTGAATTTCTAAATCTGATTTTGTTACTATAAAGTTAACTGTGACATAGGTTTTGAAAAATATGGTGAAAATAATGGAAGCAGAGCTTGGCTGAATGGAAAAATTAATATTTTTTCACCTCTGAACATCAGGAACATACACAGATTATTTTAAGGGACAAATTTCTAGGTTTGATACCCCAAAAATAAATTGCGGATTCATATTAATTTGGACACAGCAGCGTCAATTTCTTATGTGAGCAACTGGTGGTTTGCATGGCCATTTATTGATTAAATGCTCAATGTATCACTCACAATCATTCAAAAAATCACACCTTGTCCCTTTACTCCATATAAAAAAAAATAAAATCATCAATTACTTGTGTTTAGTACAGGACTTGAGAGCATCTTTTTCAAAGTAGATAGTTCCTATTGGACCTGGTCACAAATCTGTGGTTTTGTCCAGAATGTTTGTGGGAATGAACCATTCCTTTCTACTGTTCTGCTGTGAAGAATGTTAAAATGAAATTGTAGCTCTTAACCAAAAAGAGCCAACTGCTTAGTAGGCATACCGGGCAATTGAGCTCTCCTGACACTGGTATTGCTTCTGCCTCATCCTCACTGAACTGCTGAGATATTGATTATTAGTAAGTAAGTAGCTCATTTTCTTTTTTTTCCCGTTTTGTTTCCCTAAAACATTTGGCAGCTCTAGTTTTCATTTTTATGCCAAATAACAACCAATATCCAAACTTCACACTTTATGTCCCCCTAGAACTGTCATTTTTTGATCAGCTCTTCCTGTTATACACACAATGTTGATTATTAAAACATCTTTTGGAACTACAGGATAAATTATCTGACAACAGGTCTACACAGGTTTAGTTATTGTAGGCTGTGCATGAAAAATGCTGTACTGTGACCAGTCTATATGTTTGTTTTTTTTTCTCACTGGACCTATGACAAAAAAAAAAAAAAAGAAAAGAAAAAAACCTCTTAAGCTATGTCTATTTTTACAAGTTACCTGCAGTTTGAGACCATCTATATTGGTTGAATGAAAAAAACCCATGATAATAAATAACACAAGATTAAGAAAAGTGGAGCTTTTTAATTTAAAGCTTTTGTGATGAGAATCTGTAAAAAAAAAATTTGGACTGGGATCGAAATAAAAGTCATCACTAGTTGACCATGATTTATATTAATCAGAAATTTAAAAAAGCCCAAACAAACAACAACACAAAACAACTCAACAAGAAGCTGCACACCACAAATTTAAAATAATACGATTTGGAGCCCTGAGACACTGTAGTGTCTCAGTCTTTTTTTTTTTTTTTTCTGCCCTAAGCTTCCATGAGTAACTTTGCAGGTATGTAAAACCTGTTGACTTTGACAGCATTATTAACGAAGCATAAACTTATTCATACTTTTACACAGTTATTGGCAGTAACTATATAAGAGCTGTCCAGTTGATCTTCTTATGTTTTAGCAACAATTTTGGATCATTATTGGCCATGAATGGACCAAAAGGGAGAATGAGAGGGCACAAAGCAAAGTTACTAGAAGCTCAGGTGTCCACGCACCTTACCTGAAGACTAAAACTCGACATAGGATATCACAAGACATCTCAGGAACCTATCTACTTCTTCAAAACTGTTTCAGATGTAATTTTGCTGCAATCCAATGTTCTCTTTTTAGGTTCACCAGTTGTGCTGCAGCATGATTTAGGGCCTAACTTTGCAGTTACAGATGTTAATTCACATATGTAGGTTAGTACTGGCAGGATGGAGACCGAAAGCCCCTCAGGGCAGGGACCTTGTTTTTTGCAGCAGCACTTTAAGCTCTTAGTATATTCCAAATTATCCTATGAAGAATATTGCAAGCCACAGCCTCAAAAACAGATATAAGGACGTCTTGATGGAAACAGAGTAAGAGATGTAAAGCGTAGTTAACACATGTAATTAAAGTCTAATCAAACACATGAGAACTAAATGCGACAGGAGGGACTGCTCCCCAGTTCAACTGCTCACAACCACAGCTTAATTCCGCTGCAGGCAGAAATTCACATGTAACCCAACTTTTTGGTAAGCAACGGCTCATCCACGCAGCAGCGAGCTCTGTCGCCACGCACAGGCCTTCAGCTCCGAGCCGTCACGCACCGGGTCAGGCCATGTAGCACCCAAGGCACCTTCTCGCCCCTCTCGCTGCGAGTGTGCAGGGAGAGCCGGTCCCCATCCTAAAGAGAATCGCAAAAGCCGTGCGGGGGCTGAATCCTGCGCCGCGAGCACGCACCGCAGTGGTCCGGAGGCGCAGGCCTCGGCCGCCTGGACCCGCACCCGCCGGGCCGGGCGTCCCCGGGGCGCCCTCCCCTCGCCCCCCGCCCCCGTACCGCCCCCCCCCCCCCCC
>JANHFX010010434.1:0-18802 GCA_027560015.1 Chloroceryle amazona
CCCCGGCCCCCCCCTCCGGGGCCCTCCGCTCCCGGCCCCGTTGCCTTGCCCCAGGGGTCCAGAGCCCCAAGCATGTTGTGCAAGGGCACCTGGGCAGGTGAGGGAGCCCAGGAGGAGAATCACCTCCTAGACAAGCAGACACCTGTCTCCATTCCCACCCCATCTGTGGTCCCCTCCTCCTGGCCAGTGGCAAGAGGTCAGGGGATCCTCTGCTTCTGATGGAGCCTCCAGCTGCTGCCTCAGCCTCAGGCTGTGGCCCCGCCGACCTATCCCCTCCCGCACTCCCTGATGCTCCTTCCCCTTTCCAGCTCTTCTCGCAGCTCTGCCCGCAGGCTGAGCGGATCCTTCCCCTGCTCACCCCATACCCAGGGGCTGTCTCTGCTCCCTCAGCCCCGAAATAGCAGGATTCAGGATTCAGGATCGGCCGACAGCAGGGTCACAGGCCAGAGGTTTTGCAAGTGCTTATTCAACGCCCGCTTTCCCAAAGAGACCGTCTCTCTGCTAAGAGCAGCATCCCCAGTCACTGCAGGGCTGTCCTCCTCTTATTTTTATCATTATGATGAGTTATGCTTTTGCCAGCGTGATGATAGAATTCCAGAGAGATTCTCCTTTTCCTAAAGAAAGTAACGCTCAGGTTTGGCAACAGTCCATTTAGCTCAAGCTCGCTATGTACTATATCAAATTTGCTTCAGTACATTTTAATTTTAGACTTTGTTGCTTCTTTTTTCTTTGTTGAGGATATTGATTTTTCTCCCCTTCAGTAATTTTCTGGTACACCATCTCTAGCAACTAAAAAGACCAAAGCCAAAGAATAGTCAGGAGAGGACTTTAAGTAGTATAAATATTATGACAAGCAGTGATTTTTAACTTATCACAGACCTAAGAAATACCAGGGCTTTGTTAGAAGAGAAAGGGAGACTGTGGTTATATTTAACTGTCATCGGATTTCAACTTAGTCACAGCTCCAAATGTTGGGGTAACTCAACACAGAAGGGCTGTAAGCAGTTTAAATACCTTCTGCTGCAAATATAGCGTGGAATCCTCCAACATTAATATCTTCTTAAACTCTTTACTAGATACAACAACAATCTACATTAGGTCTACTCTGCAACTGAGCCTAAAATACAATTTTTCTTTGAGTATCATCTCATGTCCTGGAAGTGTCACTGTAGATAAGGAAGGTTTCTTTTTCCTCTCTGCAGTTTGGTATCACTCACAGGCATCTGTAGTCTGAACGATCACTCCCTTTAGTGGGTGCCTGGTGTTCAGTACCAAAGTTATTTTGTGCATTCTCCATGGGCTGGAAATGAGTCTATCAAAGTCCTTTCAGCTAGCATGATGGGGGGCTTGCTTCTGAGGGGTAGCTCAGGTGCCTTCACCATACAAAAAATGAATCCTAACAATAGATTGCAGGACTCTGCAGTTGTGCTGAATTGGCATGTCAGGTTCCATTTGAAAAAAGAAAATGCGATCAGACTTTCTGGAGTGAGGATTCTGAGGTGAGATTATGTTCTTCCTGTCAAACAAATGTTTTTATGGTAACTGTCGATTCAGGAATTTAAAACACAGTCATTTACCAACAAAGAGAAATCCCATTTTTCCAGGCAAAGGACCAGAGCTTAGCATAAAAGCAAAGTGTGGCAGCAGAGACAGTAACTCAAATGGAAAACAAATTCTGATTTTTCAATTCAAAACACATTAATAGAGGGAAGACATCAAATTTTTAACGTGATGTTGATTCCACCTGACAGTGTCCTTTAATCTAAAGAAACCATGTAGTATTTTAAGATAGTACTGTAAATCCTGCAGCACGCAATCCCTGTGACAGCTTCTCGAAGAGGTAACCAGCTGACAGCTCAGAGTAACAGCTACTCCCATGCTTACACACTGAATAAGGATATATGCCTGTGCTGCACACTGTCATACAGCGTGTACATCCTCAGGCCAGCCATAAATACACAAGCGTGGGTGCCAAAAGCTGCCAAGCAGCCTGAAAGCAGGAGAAATTAATTCACGTAGCGTTCAACTCTACTGCAGCTAGGCTCCTGTGGGAGTGCAAACAAGTCCACTTCCATCTAGCCTCATCTGCCTCATCGGATGCAGGATAGGTCCGTATTATTTCCAGATATGTATGTTTTTAGTACTTACTTGGACAAGCAAAACGCTGTTTCTCTTCAGCTGTTTGGGGATGTTAAGCAGGTATCGTGTTTTCCAAAACTGGCAAGGGGAACGCTGGGTATTTTAGTACTTGAAGTTAAACAGAAGATGAGCATGAGAAGTCTTGATCATTGTCATTTCGTATCAATATTTTGACACAAAATATTGGATTTATTTTTATCTAAAATGAAGGAAAGCTCCACGCGAAACTAAATGAAGACTGTCATTTCATTTCCAAATGTCAGTACAAACCCAAACGTTGTTTTTACTTTGCTTGTCGAAACAGTCTGTGTTTTCATTGGATTTGACATATTCCTGCAAGAGTTTTAGTTTCAGCTAAATATAATTCTTCAGCAGAAAAATCTACATCTGAAATACCATTTTACTAGAGAGTGTAATGATGACTAATAGATATGAGCGAGCAATCCTACTGCTTCATTTTCTAACTACAAAAAAATAGGGAGATGAGGAATGTAGCTGATCCATTAACATTCAGAAAACCGTTTAGGGCTATAATTGGTACTTACTAAACCAATTAGTATCAAGTAATCAAGTGTCAGTGAACATATAAAACTTACTGTTGCCACTTAAAGTGGCCAAAGTCTTTGTTATTCACAGTAAATGTGTACAAATAATTGCAGGCAAATGCTCTGCTATTTAGGGACCGGTTTGTTACTTAATGAAGTTCTGTGTGTACGAAGTCTGTCAGCATTCTACAAATGCCCACATTGAGCCTCAACTTGGCTTAGCTCTTCACATTTTCCTTGGCTTAGCTCTTCACATTTTCCCTTTTCCTTCTGTTACCAGCCACATGTGCATTCTTCAAGTCGATGCTTACTCTTGCTTTGAATACGGGCTTCATAGCACAGCCAGCTGTGAAGTGTAAAGCAGAAGTTGTTTCCCTCAGGTTGGAAACTGCTCACTTTCCAAGGAGCACAGTGAGAGCTACGAAAGCAGAACACAGCAGGAGACCTGGGCATCTGTGCATAACAAGAGCTTAAGAAATCCTTTTGCTGAGGTCCTGAAAAAGAGTGAATTTTACTTCACGTGGTACCAATTTATGTGGAGTCCCAGGCCTTCAAACCAGCGGACGTGAGCTACTTTTGGACGTGAGCTGTGGGTGATGTGCCAGTTTATCTTCAGGACTCTTTCAATAAGGTTAAGGAGGGCTAAGAGCTTCAAAAGCAGTTCCTATGGAAAACACCTACCCACTGATTTTGTTACTACCTCAGCCACACAAGCCTCAAGACCTCTAAAGGAGAGTATTTTGCTAGACACCAGGCTAGTTTACTTTTGGTTTTGAAGTTGTGTAAAAGAACATCAGGTTCTGGGAGGCAAGAGTAACTCCAGCAATTAGCATGTAGGGGTAGTGAGTAATTAGTGCATCTTACTCAGAGAGGAAGTCTGCAGGAGACTCTATAAAGAGTTCCAGGCCTGAGGTGGTTTGAACTGTTGGTGTTTTTAACTTCTTACGTGCTAAATGTAGCAATAACTTGGAAAGCACAGGTTTAAACTGTGCATCCCTTTCTCTGTTTCAAGTCTCCTAGCCACAAATGTTTAATTCCTTCGTTTTACTGAACTCCAGGCATCTACGAAATGTAGAAAGTCCGTATCTTTCCAATTCCAATTGATGACAAACTTCGCAAGATCCGGTGATTGCAGGAAATCTAATCAGTGGAGAACTAGAAATCCTGACAAGTTTGATTCTTCTGAGACATTTCTGCTGAGGCAAGACTTACTGTAGAAGAAGCTGGCTTATTAACGAAGTTCTGAAGTTTTCCCTGGAAAGGTGGCACACCTTTCCATACAAGCTCTCTTGATCTTCACACTTTCAGGCAGCCCTAGAGCATTCCACAGGTTGGGAAAAAGCAGTAAAACCAGTGCTTTCAAGTTATTCATACCTTAAAAAAAAAAAAAAGAAAAGCGTGATTATGGTTTATGCTTAAGGGAACTACAGAGATTAGAAGTAGATGATATTTAGTCTGAAAACATTTATGTACCACAGGCATTCTGGGCAATCAAATGTCCGCTTATTGGGATGACTGCCAAAAGAACAGATTCAATTAAATGAACTGCAGTGACTCCTAATAAGAGTTAACTGGCCCACCTAATCCATTTAAAGAGCACGGCTGGTCTTGCCTGCTCACCTATTCATGGTTCACTCGTTCAACATTTGCTAACATAAATGGCCTGCGGTGAAATTCCTTTTTTAGCTTGCCCACTGCTGAATTCTGGTCACTAAATGTGTAGATGCAACTTGGGCTGGTGATGTCTTTTGCCATTTGCCTGCCTCCACTATTTTTAGACATTTCTTGGGGAAAAAAAAAGCAGAACAGGAAAAAACCCACTAGAGGTAAAAAGTGAATAGCAAATCATTATTTCAAGAAATAGAAGTGATGTTAGAAGGGACTGAGTAGTTTCTAAGGGGAGGGAGAATCTTTTATCATGTAGTGTGGATGAAGTGGCATCAAGCAATTAAAATGTGCTGAGGTTGTGTTGTGGTTTAAGCCAGCAGGCAGCTAAACACCACCCAGCCGCTCGCTCACTCCCCCACTGTGGGAGCGGGGAGAGAATCAGAAGAAAGGTAAAACTCATGGGTTTGAGATAAAGACATTCTATTCAGACAGAAAATGAAGGGGAAAATAATAATGATAAAAGAAAATACAAAACAACTGACACACAATGCACTTGTTCACCACCCGCTGATCAACGCCGTGCCAGTCCCTCAGCAGCGGCCACCACCACCCACGCTTCCCACAGCACATCACAGAATCACAGAATGGCAGGGGTTGGAAGGAACCTCTGGAGATCATCGAGTCCAACCCCCCTGCCAGAGCAGGGTCACTGAGAGCAGATTGTACAGGGTTATGTCCAGGCAGGATCTTAATATCTCCAGGGAAGGAGTCTCCAGAACTTGTCTGGGCAGCCTGTTCCAGTTCTCTGTCACCCTCACAGTAAAGAAATTTTCTTCTGATGTTCAGACGGAACTTCCTGTGGTCCAGTTTGTGCCCTTTGCCCCTTGTCCTGTTGCTGGACACCACTGAAAAGAGTCTGGCCCCATCCTCTTCACACCCACCCTTTTAGATATTTACAAGCATTGTTACGATCCCCTCTCAGTCTTCTCCAGGCTAAGCAGCCCCCGTTTTCCTTCTCATATGTGTGTGCTTGGGCAAAATTACATTTCATATACCAGAATTTATGTAATGAGAGTAGAATTTATGTCATTCTTTGTAGCCACACCATACTTATATATGGTCTTGAAAACTCCCAGGTGTTCAAGAGCCTTGGGACGCTCTGGCAAAACCAACGACCCAGCATGCTCCCTACCAAAACTACCTAGAAGGAACAGGCTTATGGCAAGGCTCTTCTGGGAACAGTTAACAGGAGCAGAAGGGTGGCTGGTGTCCACCTGGCACTGGATGGTACCCAGGAAAACCCCTGCCTACCTACTGCAGCTGGCTCCGACTCTGGTTTTGAGCTGTATTTCTGCCTTGAAAACAAATGTCAGCAGAACCTGACTACCTTGTAAAAGATTAGATCATTAGTTAGAGTGCTCATGAGAAATTACACAGAGGAACAAGCAGAAAGAATGAGAAAAACCCCAAAGCTACTGAGTCATAATAGAGTTACCAGTCTTTATCAAACAGTATTTCTTTGGCAGAAGAAATTGAAGTGCAAAGTTATAAATCATTAAAGCTCTTTATCACGTACTATTGATATATCACATAACAGCTACAAACAAGGTACTAGTGATTATCTGAATCTTACTTCATGAACATGAATTTCTTAATCAGGTGATGCATACTTAATTGCCTACAGTCAAACCAAACTGTCTCCAACATTAAGTACTGACGCTGTATCTTCAGGAGAAGCAAAACAGATTGAGCACCTAACTCTTTTCTGTGCCACTGTGTTCGTAAGATTTCATAGAAGTGGAATGCAATGCTCAAATAGAAAAAGAAAACCAGATATTTAAGGAAACACAAAGGTTGATGGGTTCCTCCTGTTAGAAATATTCCTCTCCAAAAGAAGTGGTAAATAAACGTCTATCATTTACCAGTGAAATGGAAGTTAGCAGAAAATGAGTGTAAGCAAAGACAAGCAAGCAAAATATTTTTTCAAACTCAGTGGAGTGTCCAGTGGCTGTAGGCTTGCTTGCTTCTCTTTCCCTTCACATTGATCAATATATAGCTATCTAGCATTTATGAGTTCCTTTGTCCTCTGGCATTAGTAAGTGCACACTCGCTAATTGTTCTAATTGATAATCAATTTATCAATCGATTGATACTTTGAAGTAGAAACCCTATTGCTGGATTGTTACAAAAAGCTATTTCTTCAGAGAAATAACAAACCTTTTGTCACAATCCAGTATGGAGTTTCAAACTTTTCCTTCCTGAGGTTTATGATTGAAATACTTGGCACTAAAGTTGAGTACAGGGAAGGTCTAATAAAATAAATGTTGAGTACAAAGAAGAGCTTACAGAGAAGGCTAGAAATCAGCTTTTTTCTGAAAGGCAGTCACAGTTCACCTGACGTTTGGTGAAACCAACCTTAAAATCCACCCAGTTTTCTTTTAGTGTCAGTGGGACACAGGAGAGCTTCCTAAGTTGCTGACCTGAGTGTCCATTCAGCCATCCCCGCGATGTGTAAGAGGAGATTCAGAAGTAACATTTATAGTTGATCTAAAGAAACCAGCTGTTATGTATTTTAATATCATGGCTGAAATACCAACATCTATCGAGTGTCCATATCTGAAAAATGCATTGCTAATTTGAATGAACACCTGGCAGAAAATAAAAGTTCCCCTTACTTTGAAGGATTTTAGCTGCTAAATAATGCTTCTTTAGATGGGGTAAGGGAAGCAACTCAATTACGATTTGCAATACTGAGACTATACATTAGATAGGAATTGTTATATTTATGGAACGATGCACAGGGAAACAATAAAATTCCATTAAGGATTAGCAATAAAATTATATGAGAAACAAAATCTGAATCTGCTGTTTTGACAGGCTGTCTTCTCAACAGCTGCAGGTAGCAAGTAACAGGTTCTGGTTATTGTAGAGCTTGTATCTGTGAGGGGTTTTTTAATAAGTAGCTTTTAATAAAACAGTTTAAGGCCTACTCAGGAAAAAGAGATAGAATACTGCCCAGGGAACTTTGGTCTAACACTTTGGAGCAAGTGGAGACTGAAGCTGGGCATATTCAAGGGAGAGGTAAGGTATTCATTTTTAGCTGAGGGAAAATAACCTCAGTTAATGGAAATAATTTACCAAGAGCTGTGGTATATCCCTTGTCACTTTAAGTCATTTAATAAAGATTGAGAATCTTTCTCAAAGCCCCACTGAAGTCACAGGTCAGATAACAGGTTGTTACGTGGAGGCACAGCCTGGGTTATTGCAGTTGGTATTTTCTGAGCTTAGCTTCTGTGAACTTACAAAAGCTAAGGGATAGTTTATCCGTGATTTATTTTACAAATGAGTAACAATGAAAAGTTATCCAAAAATTCAAGAAAATGGTTCAGCAATTTCACAGTGAGAAACTTCATTTCTCTTCATTCATGCTAATGACGGAGGAAATGAGATGAACCTTTTCTCCTATCAGCTAGTGACATTTACTCTGGTCAGTGCTGGACAATTAAGTTAAGCGCTTTGCATTTAGGAACTGTCTCCATGATTTATGGCTGTTATCACTGTGTTCTACATGCTCTTAATACCTTACAAGAAAAATTATGATGTTGATCGAATATAGTAAATTACAGATATCCAGTGAATGAAAATATCTTGGATAGATCTGAGCAATTATTTTTTTCCCAATGCACAGTCAGTGCTCCACAAAATAAAGTTTCAGAAAGACTAAAACTATTTTGAGTGTTAAACAAGTAGAGGCAATGTTTGGGAATATAGAAAGTGTGAGAGAGATCAAAAGCATCAAAGCATTCTATCATCTGTGAAAGAAAACAGCTTTGTTTCAGAAATATGCCTAGCAGGATTTTATGCTGTTGTCGGTTTTCAATTCTTCATTTGGAACTAAAATGAATTATTACATCATTTACTTAAGCTAAAGAAAATGTTCACGTATAGGGATTTAAAATCTGAGAATGAAACAACTGAATATGATAAAGTCATTTCAAACAAAGCACCTGATTTTAATCTACAATCATTTTAGGACTGTTGTAGGATTTTTATGTTTCCAAAACATGATTGCAGTTCAACAAGACTCATTTTTATAGGGAAAAGATCAGTTTCCCCAGAGCAAGCCAGGGGTCTCCAGAGCTCTTGTGACACAACCTCAACTGTCTTACAGTCACCCCAGGGGACGTATGTCTCTGCTCCCTTGATGAAGTTGTCCAATCCTTGCCCAGATTCTTGGGAATCACTGCAGCTATATAGTCTGAAACCAAAAAGTCAGCATCAGTGCACTGACACCAAAATCCATGCAATATATTTTCCCTGAGCAATATATCAAAGTAGACAAGATGTCCCCAATCCCTCCCAAAGATGAGCAGCAGGACAGCTTCCCAGGATAATCCTGATAGCTTAGAGACAAACTGTGAGTTTTCAGTCCTCTACTCACAAATTGATCTCCCCCATTTTCTGGGAGATGTACCAAATCCTCACCAGAAACACTGAAAGGCTACGCTTAAGCTGTATCATTTTTTTGCTAACAAAACCAGATTTTTTTTCTTTGTTACTGTCCTGGTTTGAGCTAGAACAGAACTCATTCTGTTCAGTGATTTTACTTTTCAGCTCAGTTCTGCTAGCTCCCTGCACTGTCTGAAGGCAGCAGTGTGTTTCCACAGGCAGTGGCTGCTGCTGGCAGGGATAACACCCCATGGGCAGAGTTAGCACCAAGGGTTGGGGTGCAGACCAGCCCACTTTGTCCTCTTTGCCCACCTTGGCTCGGGTCCTCTTCTGGCTTCCAAGGAGGACTCTGTCTGTTCTGCCTTCGATCCTGGTTTGTGTGGTCCTGAACCCAGCACCAGAATCCAGCTCCTGAACACAGCTCCCGTCTGCTGCTGGGCCCAGTCTGGGACTCTCGTGGTGCCTGCTCCACAGCATCAGTGGTGACGGTGACAGAACTGCCATCGGTGGGGTTGGGTTCGATACAGGTTTTGTATAGATTTGTATATATTTCATTTTTTGTTATTATTATTTTCATTTTCATTAAAGCTGCTCTAGTTTCCTGTCCTCATCACTCAGTCTCTCTCCCTTTCTCTTCCCCTTTGGGGAGGGAGGGGGGTTAACAGAGAGCATCTGTTATAGCTCTGAGGGTCTACCCTGACCCCAAACTCTGACAGTTACAGAGAAAATTCCTGTCTATCTTTACAGATATAGGGACACTGCTGGTAGCAGAAGGAGCTCAGGATGATAAGATGTGATTTGGGCCGGTCTGATGTGGGATCCTAACTGTCCCATTAATCAGTATTTCACTATAAAGATGCTCCACCTTTTTATTAACCAGTGAGGCTGCATAACGTGCGTACGTAGAACCTGTCTAATAAAGAAAAGACAATACTCTGAAAAGTCCCACATCTTTTCCCCCTCCTAGTTCTCCTGCCTCTGCTGAGTCTTGGCAAGAGATCCCAGCCTTGCATACGCCAGTTATGAGGCTATTAATACAGTGACATGGAGATACCAAACTAATTAATGGAGAATAAATGTGATATAAAACACTATCATATTCACAACATCCTGTCTATGAGTTTAATCACAATATAAACCTCACGCTGAAGCACTTTTTATGTGCAGATTATACTGACAATTAAATGAAAAAGTACTCAGTTTTATAATTCACAATGTGTTATCTTTGTGGAAATTGTATTTATGTAATTTTCAGTCTAGTATATATTGGTCTATGCCAATTGCTTGTTAGCAAGTACATCCTGGGAAAAAGTAGCACTAAAATTTCCAGCAAAGGTACAATCAGACAATTGCCATCCAAAATTACTGTGTAAAAAACTCAGAGATACAATCGCAAAAAATTACCATACAATTACAACATAAAAACGTACCAAGTACAGATACAATCACAAAGACAAGTATAGCTGATGGCAAATCTAGAAGCAATTACACAAAGCCTTTGAAGAATTACGCACGTTTATTTAAACTTGATAAATGTGTGTGTCTTAGCAGTCCCATAATTGAGCAGGATTATTATAGCCAGTGAAAGGGGGCAATTTCATTTGCATAAGTAGTTTTGCAAATTTCTAATATTTAAAATTTGATTAAAAAATGAAGTCGTGGTTATTAGCATTCAAGTTACTCGCTTTTCTATCTTACAATCATTAATTATTTTAGAGCCACCAGAAGTCTGAAAAATACTTCATGTATATGAGGAGCTATCATCCTCTCACGACAGCTCTTGATACGTAATCTTGATACGTAAGACTTGGAGAAATGGTTGGCTCCTTGAGTCTGCACACTTAACACCACGATCCAGAATTCCGCAAGGCAAAAGACACGTTGGTGTAACCTGCAGGGGTGTTGGATCGAGTCCCTTCCTGAGGAACGAGTGTTTTATTTTGCTGCTCACAGGCACCATTCAAAAACTGAGATTTATTTTGGTTTATATTTTGCAGTGCTTGGAGCGGAAGGAAATGTGAGACTGATTTGAATGACAAGAAGAAAATCATGACATTTATTCCTCGGGAAGCTACTAAACACAATACAGCTAAGTTTGTTCAAAGCGATACCCTGAGAAATTCAATCAGAAGAGCTAGCAGCTCATCTTGAAATCCCTCATTAACAACAAGGCATCTTTGAAATCATCATGATCTGTATTTGAAATTGCCAGAAAAAGAACTGCATACGCAGAAGAAAGGTAGACCAAGATAGTGATACAACATTATTGTCAAAAAAGGGCACACTGAAGCCCACAATTTTACTTCTACTTGACGAGGACTTGACAGTCCTTGGCACAGATATCAGCTCAAAATCAAATCAAAGACTCAGAGATAATTTTATTCTGCAGACTCCAAACTACATTTGGCATACTCTTTCATGGATCCTGTTCCTGGATCAAGGACATGTGGAGGAAAAGAAGGTTATCAGGAGTAGTCAGCATAGATTCATCAAGGGGAAATCAGGCTTAACTAATCCGATACCTTTCTGTGATGATGTGACAAGCTGGGGAGAGGAGGGGAGAGCGGTGGATGTTGCCTACCTTGACTTCAGCAGAGATTTTCATACTGTCTCCCACGACACCCTCCTAGGGAAGCTGAGGGAGTGTGGGTTAGGCGAGTAGACAGTGAGGTGGATTGAGAACTGGCTGAATGACAGAGCTCAGAGGGTTGTGATCAGTCCAGCTGGAGGCCTGCAGCCAGCGGTGTTCCCCAGGGGTCTGAACAACACATTCACCGGTGACCTGGATGAAGGGACAGAGTGCACCCTCAGCCAGTTAGCTGATGATACAAAACTGTGCAGAGTGGCTGACACACCAGAAGGCTGTGCTGCTGTTTAGCAAGTCCTGGGTGAGCTGGAGAGTTAGGGAGAGCAGAACCTAATAAAGTTCAACAAGGGCAAGTGTAGGGTCCTACACATGGGGAGGAATAACCCCAGGCACCAGTACAGGTTAGAGGTTGACTTGCTGGGAAGCAGCTCCACAGAGAAGGACCTGGGAGTCCTGGTGGACAATCCATGGGACAGCAACATGCCCTTGTGGCCAAGAAAACCAATGGTATCCTGGGGTGGAAACTCATTCAACAATGTTATTGATGAACTATAAGCTTATAAAGCCATGCACTTCCATGTTTTCCCTTGAATTTTTTCTCTAAGAATCTGTTTTCCATGCCAGCTATTAGGTAACTATACGTGCATTCTCATTTTTGAAATGTCAAAAGATTTTAATTCTATGCAAAATATTCACCTTAAACACGACATTTCTGGGCACTACATTGTACTTTCAGTTTTTAAATCAAGCTGTCTAAAGGGTCACATCCTTTTACACTTCACCAAAAGTATGTTTGTAATTGATAGTTTACCTGTTCTGCCTGATTCCTGCCTAGTGTTTGTGAAACTCTGTACAGCACTTCATGCCAGATTGATGGGATTAAGCTTTAAACATACTATGTACCAGTTCCTGCCTGGAAAGAAAGCAAGAGGTGTGGAAAACTGTTCAGCTGGACAATAAGGCAGAATGATTTGCATTTTGGGGGTTGTCTTTGACTACTTGACCCTAAGAACTTGGCCCTTAATTGAGCCAAATTCTACTTGACACCCACCAATATTTCCTGGGAAATGCCCAGTTTGATCCACAGTTATGCCATTATTTGTACTATAAACTATTAGCAGTTCAATCATGCAACTGTGAACCTCGTTGAGTCATCTGTTCTTCTGTCAGTCTTTTCAGTACAGCTCATCTGCATCTGCAAGCTTGAATTCGGATCAATTAATTTATTCTCCCGTTGCTACAGAAGATAACCTTAACTTTATGGAATTAGTAAATATCAGGTTTCCTTAGCATGTAATTGTAGTTCTTCCACTCTCAGGATAGATAACAAAATCAACACCATAATGAAACAAAGCAGGAAACTCAACAGTTGGGAAATCTACATAATACACTCTACTTGTTATGCAGGCTACAGCAGTAGGATGAGGAGAAAAGGAACTGAAACAAAATTGCTTGACCTATTTTAATATTTGATGAAGAAATACTAAGCCTGGAAACATCATGTCTTCAGGGACCTTGTAGTTGATATTATTAAAAAAACATCTTAAAAAGAGGCTCCCATAGTCTATCATAATAAGCTTTGGGTAATACTTTAAGAGTCCATTAACTTATGCTCAACTAATCTTGAATTACAATAGAAATCCTTTGAAAGCACGTATGATAATCACACAAATACCACATAAATTCATTTCTATCCTTTTGTGAATGTTTTCCCCTAGACACACTACACTTTTTAATCCCTTTGTGTAATAGTCCAGAACTTGATATTTTAACATTAATGGGAGGAAGTCTGACCAGTTCTAACTCTGAAAGAAAGCAGACTCTGCACCTTGGGAAGAATCCAAATCAGAACTACTTGTGAAACAAATCTAATTATTTTTATTTATTTATCCATACATTTGAAACTACTGTAGAGTAAAAAAATATTTTTTGTATCTCAGTAGTATAATCATAGTATTTATTATTTCCAGGTAAGAATATTACTGTGTTTTAAATATCAAAGTACCAATCCAGGCTAAAAATTTTTCAGAGAATCTCTCTCTGAACTGCAGCTTGGAAAGCAGAAGAGTCTTTCAAATTTGTGTGTATGAAGCAAGAAGTCATGAAAAAAAATCAGCCATGCAAAGCTGAACTATTGAACTGAGAGAGGAAGAAAAATGTTTACATGGAAAACATCTTTGTCAGAAAATAAGATTTTGGACCGAAACTTAGGAGGCTGTAGTTCCATTTCCCCAGCTTTTTCAATAGGGTTCCAAAATCATTGCAGTTCCTTTAAGTTTCTGTACTAGAGTTTATTGTTTTCATCAAAATAAAGCATTTTCATAGTCTAAATATTTGCAGTGGCATCTTGCTGCTGGTGGGGTCTGGTTGTTTCAAAGGAAAAACAGACCTGAGAAGCCAGATGGTTTCAGTAGAAGAAGATAACTACTTCTAAATAATAATTGCCCTTGTACACGTCTTTGAATTCACTTGGATGCAGATAAATGCTGAAGTGATGACAAACCAGAGCTATTGTTCTTCAGTGCCTCTACTCTCTGACTGCTGAGATTCTAAGTGTTGAAGGGAAAGGTTCCCATCACAGGTTAGCTCACTACCAAGAGCTGAGCTCAACCCATATTCTACTGCAGTCTCATGTGCTACACTAACAGAAATATCTGTGTCTTGCTCCTTTGTGCCCGGAGTTCTCAGTGTTTCGCCCAGTTAGTCAGTGCAGGCAGTAGTCTTGGGGCAACCACAGATCAGAAATGGAAGGCCACATCAGCCTAGTGATGTGACCCTGCAGAGGGAACTGGAAGGAACAGAGATGTCCCTGGGGTGGCCGGGAGGTCCAGCCAGAGGCATCTTCCAGGAGTGGCCCAGGCACACAGACACTCACTCCCCTAAAGATATTACAGCTCTTGAGGATTAAACCCAGGCACCTGCACCTTGTTGTTTAGTCTATGTAATGCTCTGCTTATAGACTCTTATTTGGGCAAATTAATGAAAATAGTTATGCAAATGCTGATGTGAAATGATTTTTTACCTCATCTATAATTGTTATACTATATTTAAAATATGAAGCTTCTTCCTTTTTATCACAGAGATGGAAGAAGAAACTGGCAATAGCCTTATCATTACAAAACTCAGGTGTCCTAGGCATAATTGTTAGAGAATCCCCATCTTCATTAAATCTTCATTAATGCTCCTACTGCCATTACTACTTTAGAAATTGGCAGTTGAATTTTTCTTTACAATGTCCGAGAATTCCATCATCACTTCTGTTTGGGAGAATGAACCACTGCACGCACATCAAGGACCAGAGATCATCACACTCTCTCAACAGCCTGTAATTTACTGCCAGCACTGAACAGTTTGAGCTACCCTCTGTGTTCCTGGCAGGCCAGAACCTTGACTTAGCTATGTGGTAAAAGGTCATGATGACATAGCTAATTTGAAAATAAATAGCTTCTTGTAATGTTATGGAATTACTGTGGCAATCAGGCACATAAAGATAAAAGCTCATATAGATAAAGGCATATTAATTAGCTCATAAAGCTGTATTAATCAGGCTTGTAATGGTAACAGTTTGAAACCATATAAGCAATGTGTAAGATTTGTCTGCAGGCTTAAAATAGAGAAAAGAATGAAAACCCACCCACGGAGCATGATGTGATATGAACACCCTGCTACTGGGAAAAGGAAGATACAGCCTAAGAGCAGCATCTTCCAAACAGTGTATGAATGATTTAATACATTTACTTTGGTCTAGCTGAGGAATAATAGCAAAGAGTATTTTGGACACATCTGGACGCATTCATTTACTTCTAAAGTGCCTTGACTACTTTAATTCGTTGCTCACGGAGGTCAGTGGGACTCTGACTGTCCGAGATCCATTTGTAAAGAAGAAATCCTATGCAAACTGAAGACAATAACCACTGACTTCAGAAAACACAGCACACCAGTGTGTTTCCTGATCACTAAATCCTAGGTCTTCTTCAGGTTAACTTTCCTATTCAGACTGACATCAAATAAAATTCAAGGACTCTAAAAAAATATATTATTGTTTTTTCATGGCAATGCTCTATTTCCATCTTTATTTAGCATTTAATACTTTCAACCAAAAGCAGCCACACTAATCCGTTGAATTACCAACAAAAACTAAGGTCAGAGATTTAGAACATTGTACACTCCCTTAGATGTTTCTGGGTCACACCCCTCTAGCCCTACAAATTTCTGACAGATCTTCCATGTTCCAAGGAAAACTTTCTGTACAGGGTGCAGACAGACATCCCATTTCATTCAAAATAACTGGGGTAATTGCAGCAAGTTAGGACTGTGAAAATACCCTCCCTAATTCTCCATGAATTTTATACATATTTCCAGAAGGCAGAATTGCTGCCTGTGCAAGGGCTGTAAGAGAAGGAAGAAGGGGAAAAATTCTTTTTGCTCAGAATTTTGTAACAAGTCCCTAATAGATTTACCTGGGAGAAGTAAACTCCACTTCTCTCCCGAGCAGCCATGAGCAGCAATGGTAGTCTGTGGTCCTTGGCACTCACCCACCTCTTCCTCACACATTTCACCACTGCATCTGACTCAAATTAACCAATATTTATCCTTGACACAATCTGACAAGGCCTCATATTCCATTTTAAACCCTTCCAAAGGACTGCACTTTGGGACGTCAGAGAAGCTGATTTTCATCCGGGAAGGAATGTATGGGTTTTGTTTATATTATTGCAAAACAACAGTGACGTTGTTTATATTACTGCAAAACAACAGTGACATCCAGAGGCACAAAAGCCTAATCAGAAGTATTCATTATCCATGACAATGTGTTCAAAACCTGAGTTACTTGGGATTGCAACATCTTTGACTCTTTACAACTTTAGAAGCAGGTATAGGGTGGAAGGAACACATGTAAAGTGGGGTTTTTTTGAATCTGTTCTCACACAGCCTTATACTGGGCAACACTGGTTGGAATATGGTTGAGAGAATACTGGGATACTGGCGTATGGGGCCATTATGTCCTGTTATTGATAAGATACATTGATATGAAATCATATTGATATGAAATCTTTGGCAGTCTTTTTTTTGCAGCCTTTTTGTTGAGAAGTGAAGAGGCAAGATCAAAAAGAATTCACCTCTACTCCTAATGCGGCTCAGAGCGCTGAGAGCTTTGCCGGAAAAAAAAGACACCAGGATTAGGCAGATTAGAAAGCTTTAAAATTTCTTTTTCTTCTTTTTTTTTAATGTTATATGATGTCAGGTGGGTTGCAGAAGATGTAAATATATATGTAGACCTGAAGAAAAAAAATACAGTCTCCACAGCACTTACAATGACCGTAGTTTTAGAAAAGCTCACGTCTCAAAGCAATGCACTTATTGACCAGCTCCTCTGCTGCCATGAATCATAATAGCTCCATTTATTTCAATGGAGCTCTGTCAGGTTACATCAGCTAAGGACTGGGTCCTATTGGTCTCCCTCTTAACGTTCCTGTCATTCCCAAAGGGATGGAAGCGCTAGATCATTTTTCAGCTCTGTAGCTCCATGCTTGCAACATGAAGATAATTGCATGTGTTCACCATTTCTGTCTACCACATTGGAGGGAAATGCAGGTCTGTTTATGTCTACACGCTCATTTCTTTGTCAGGGAAGAATATTTTAAAAGATGCCTTTTCAGATATCTTTTTATATACTGAAGGAAATGGCCGTTGTAATAACCACAGTACCATTTTAGCTTTCAACTGAGATTTTTTCCTAAAGTAGCTTCTGGTTGTAAATAATGAGGGGGTTATCTTTCTTCCCTACCAATATAGCTCCAACATAACATTTTGCCCAAGAATCTTTCAAGGGAATAAATTTTTTTGAGGAAAATCCTGCTCAGTTCTCTCCATGTCGGAACAGCAGTTAACATAGCAGTGAACTGTTTACAAAACCAAATGCTGCATCCTGTATCCAGCTGACAGACTCTTGCAGTTGGTAATTTATTAGTTATTCTTGCTATGAAAGAGTATGTACATAATCTCTTCATGGCATTTATTTATAAAAGACAGAATATTTGCAACTCTTTTATTGATGATCACACAACTGACATAGTCCAAGTCATATAATATAAACCCAATGTACTTAAAATCATGTGTGAAATGCTACTGAATAAGTAAGAAACTTCCCTTTGACCACCGAATGATGATCAGTTGGTTTAAATTTGGGGTTTTTTGGTATTATTTATGATCATATGTCTGTTTCTGGAGTCAGAAATGCAGAATTTCTACAATCAGATGAAAATAAAATATAAAATAAAACTAAAATATGGACTTACACTATTAGTTATATACCATAGTTGAAGAGGAAGATAAAATTTGGAGTAGAAAAATCCTTGAATGCATTTACTAATGATGGAGAAAGTGTTTTATGGATAAATATTGTCTACCTCAGGAGACAGATGTGCAGCTAGCATAAATCAGCAGTGGCACGTCCCTTCCTTCCCTGGGCTAAGGATCTAGCCCACATGCTCTACTACTACAGAAAACCAGCTCTCATTCCGATGCAAGAATTAAATAATATTTGCATTCATTTTATAGATTGAAATAATGAAGGGGGAAAAGGAGGTTAAACAGTATGGCCAAGGCTGCACAAAAAGTATGTATTCAGTGAAGTCTGCCAGAGCAAATTGCTCATCTCTGCAACACCTCTGACCTCGCCAGAGACACTGTGTTCAAATTTTCAGAGTAGGATGAACCTGGATTAGGCACCAAGGAGTTCTCTCTTAGCATCAGAAGTAAGTCTGAGTACCTGCTCTAGTTTTGTCCTGCGCTGGCAGGGGTGTTGGACTCAATGGGCTTGGGAGGTCCCTTCCAACCCCGACCATTCTGTGATTCTGTGATTCAACGTGCATGGCAACTAAAAATGAAAGAACTCTGGTTTACCATATTTGGAGATATGAAAAATGTTTCCTTTAAAAATCTCAAGTTGAACTTACCCTCTGTTTACCATCATGTCACAGATGGCAGAGGATGCACAAAGGGAAGGATTTTTTTTCCAGACAGATCACTTTTCATCATGGTCCTTTGTGGATTTGGGTCTGTATTCCTGTGAACCCACGGCAGAGATAATATTGTGAAGAAGGCTTTGTGTGGTGCTGCACACACCTGTAGCCTACACTTTAACCAGCAATCATCAACTGTCTCCCACGTACGCTAATCATAAAATAAAGGAAGCTGCTGCCTTGCAAATACAACAACATGTTACTATGACTTCTGTCCCTACGCAGCTATCTGGATGGGGACATGCAGCTTGTCACTAAAGACCTGGTGTTTGGCAAGGGCACGACCACCCTCAGTCAGAGCCACCCTCTCAGTCAGAGCCAGTGCACCAGAGTTTCAGATCATCGCGGCTTGGGCACTGTGCATCCTTACTCCAGTCATCACCCCCAAAGATCCTGCAGTCTCTTCTAGACTCTGCTGGGCAAGTCATCTTTGGGAATACTTTTTAACC
>JANHFX010010434.1:18902-32151 GCA_027560015.1 Chloroceryle amazona
CAGTCATCACCCCCAAAGATCCTGCAGTCTCTTCTAGACTCTGCTGGGCAAGTCATCTTTGGGAATACTTTTTAACCTCCTCCAAGTGGAAGGTGCGTGTGCAACAAACCCCCCAACTTTGGCAACTGATTTCATTAGCAGAGAGGTTGAGGTTCTGTGGTCTGTCTTCCCAATTCTGAGGTCTTCTTTTTAAGAATGATTTACACCAAGAGATTAACGTGGAGTTAAAATTGAAGATACATGAGGACTTTACAGTGGATTTTTGATGTGCACTGAAGTCAGCTGTAATCTGTTAATCTCCAATTTGCATGTGATTAAGCTTCAAGAGTGTTCCCTGTCTGCCCGTGCTGTATCTCTTTCTTCAATGCCTACTGACAGGCATTTTTCAGAACTGAGAGTGGCTTATCACTATCAAAACAAAGCTCAAAGTCCTCAGGAGAAGCTTCAGCTTAGCAACCATCCTTTCAATATTATAAATCATACCTGTTTGCCTTCATCTTTACAGCCATTGACAGCCATACTCTTCACGACACCAGGATTTGTTTGTGGGGTTGTGAGATATCATCTGCTCCTTCTCTTTCCTCCTCTCTTAAGCTGTAATTTTCTGTCACATCGTAATGGGTCGTCCTGGAAATAGCTTGTCACAAAATGAAAGATTTCTCGCTACTGAAAGAGCAGAAACAGCTGTAAAAGAGCAGGAGTTGTATTTCAGGCAAATGTTCTTCAAACAAACGAATAGGGAAAAAAGGAGACCCTGAACAAAGCTTCCTTAAGCTGTTTTATTTCTCCAGACAGTCTGCAAAGTGTGGGAAGATGAGAGTCCTACAAATGGTTGTAGCTTCAAATAGATTGTGTGGGTGGATAAATATAGGGGAGTACAGTGAATGATGGAAATAGGATGGGCTTGGGTCTGTACACAGAAGGAAAACAGATTTATTTTCCAGTAGAAAGCAATTTCCATAAATAAATAGGATGGCTAATCATTATCTGCTTTAAGCATTATTAGGCTAAATATACTTTCAGCAGTCAAAACAAAAAGGAGATCTAAGTTCTCCTTTCCCCTGGAAAGGTTCTGCTGCGCTCGGTTGGTGTCAGGCATGAGGAGGGGAGAGGGACAGGGTCTGGCCACCGCTCTCTGATGTCCAGGCTGTCTTTGGTCCAGGCTAAAGGGGATAGAAAGGTGGTAGCTATTTCCACAGCTGCTCTCCCAGGGTTATTCTGCCACCAGGACATGACAGAAGGCACCACTCCATAGCCATGGTAACGTGATGAAGTATCACAGTGTGTGCCTTTTCCTGGTCCCAGCAGGAGTAGGCAAACCCACAGTCCACCAGCTCTGTGTTCACGTGTGTGGACACAAGACTCACGTGCTGGGGCCATCCATAAAACAGCAGTGACAGACACCTCCTCTTTCTTTCTTTCCTTTCTTTCTCACTGTGTGAGCAGAGCAAGGGGCCGACACTAGAGCTTGGTCTACACAGCACACAGAGGTTAAGTATATTCAGCTTTTTGCAACTGGGCACTTCAGGGGACAAATAAGCCCGTTTTTCTCAGTTACCAAAAAGTGGAATGATTGTAACCGGTGAGATTAGAAGCACAATCAAATCCTACCAGCAGAAAGACAACTGAAGGCTGTAAAGAGTCCGAAGAAGGTACATTTTTAATCAATATACTGTGTCCAGCAGTATTTGGCTTTCCAGGAGTATTTACTCAACTTCACATGGGAAAGCAAACTCAATCAACATGAACAATAAATAGCTGATATTTCAGTTATACTCAGCGTGTACAAAAGAGAAATCAGCCTCTGGAGTTAAAACCTGGTCTTAATCATTACCTTCAGTAAGAGGTTATCTTTTTTTTAATCTTCTGAGTAATTATTATTATTGTGGCTATAATTTCTGGCAGTGGCCCCCTGTCCCACCCAGAAAAGCCACTGTTCTGCACTGCAAATATATGCTAAAATATTCTCCCAGATGATGAGAAGAAAAATGATAATAATTTTGATTTACTTGTTCTAAAGTAAACATCTGTAAACTAATTACAAGATACACCTTTTTTACAGATTCTGTGAATGGAAAAGACTCACTGATTACTGGTTTTGTCTTTGGTTCTATTTGATGAATCACGTTTAATTACAACATAATTAGGTCCCACCTCTGGAAAAATATGCCACGTAATAGTTATAAAGAATGAAAAGAAGTGATTGTAAAGTAATTTTGAAATACGTTACAGCAATGCTTTTCATTAAATTTCTGTGCAAAGGATGTCACTTATCTTAATTGTCAGTGTCAATACCATAGTCCTAATATTATAGTTTCCAAAAAACTAATTTCAATCCCAAAGTAAAGTCTGCATTTACTTAAGAAATCATCCCAGAGCCATTTAACTTCGAACACTCGAGGAATCCCACTAGACTACTAAATATAAGAAAACAGAGAATTCTTTGCTTTCTAGAAGCTTTAGACAACGTTGGAGTCCTCTAGCAGAATTCTGATTTAAAACAATAAATTCTGCAGGTTTGCTGATATGTTTTAGTCTCTAGGCGATAGAAATACTGCTAAGAACACCTACATTTACATTACTGCAGCTTCCAGTCACTCGAGGCAGGATTAAGGCCCCATATAATTGAAATATAACAGCATTTAAAGCAAACCCAAACCCAGAAAAGTCCTTGCTGGATTTATGTAGAAAGGAAACAAAGAAACAAGGAGGATTTATGACATAAAAATCTCATCGCAGCTTTTCACCTTGACCTGATGACTAGGTAGAGAAAGTAGCAAAGATACTTACAGAGAATCCAGTCACACCATCTTCAGAGGAGAAACCTCCTCTGGAACAGCCAAGCCCACCCCTAGCTATAAAGTATCTTGCATCCTGGCACCTCTGAGAGGTGAGCTGCCTTTTGCTTTGGGATGCTTTAGGCAGCTGGGTGTCACACATGCTGAGATCTGACGTAGGGTTGCCTGGAGCGTTGTTGTCAGTCCAAAAACTCTAGATAAGGGCCTGAGTCGTTGCTTTCTTACTTTACCCAGGTTTATTTCACAGTATTAGGAATCAAGGCTGTCTCTAGACTTTCCGTGTCCTGCTGGATCACTGGGCAACATCCAGGATGCTGGGCCAGACTGGGGGAGTTACCAAGAAAATATCCTCAGTGACTAGAAGACACTGTAGGAAGCCCTTATTTTGCACACTCTTTTGTCACGGTCCTGTTATTTGATTACCAGCCCACAGTGATCTGCCAGATGTGACAAGTCAGTTCCAACAAATTCATGGCTTGGCTTAAAAAAACCACCGGGTCTTCAGCTTGCATATTGAGCCTCAGTTTATTCATCCACTGGATTTTAAACCTGTGCAGCTGGCATCTTTACACACTTCCTAGCTAAATTGCCTAACCACACACGAAGTTTTGATGTCTTTTTTGCCATTTTCTGGGGTTCCTTAGTAGAGTCTCGATTTCTTCCATACTACAGCATACCCCGAGCTGCTTTTCCAGATAAAAATGCCAGATGCTGTAAAATGTGGTGGCAGTCATGGAGGTCAGCAATGTTGCAGACTGAGCAGCAAGGAAGAAAAAGCAAGCTGGCTAAACACTCAACCTCTCTGGCCTGAAGTAGTTCTTTCTGTGATGGAGGTTGAAGTATTGGTGGAGTCTCCATGACTTTGCTGCCAGTGCAGCTATTGGGACACTGAGAACCTTCCAGGCAGCTCCTGTGAAAAGGTCCTGTGCCAAAAAATGTGCTGTCTTCTCTCCCCCTTTACAGGAGAGACTCACAAGCAGGCCTTTTCAAGCTAATGGGTGCTGCCAGGTTTCTGGGATACTTTGGACTGATGTGGTGAAGGCATTTTTTAACCCAAAGGGCTTTCATGCAGCAGCCTGCAGTGTAGTTACTCAAGACAATAAACTCAAGGCCAGACATTCCAGCTAAATATGAAGCTGCTCTTCAAGCTGCAACAGAAAGGAAAAACAAATTAAGAAATGAAAGGATTATTATTTTTCCATAAATTTCCAGGTTCTGAAAAACTACCTAAAGATTTAAACTGTTAAAGATAAACTGTCACAAGAGGCATAAAATAAGGAAGTGTATTATGGACTTTTGGATAAGTTTAAACACATTAAAATTGTAAAGGTTCTTAGACATAAAAACAGCTAGAAGAAAATTGGGCACGTGTAATGCTAGAATTATTATTGCATTATGAGAAACTCAGTAGAAGGTTGACTTTAAGGTTGACTTCGGCTCAGGTGAACATAAATGTGGGGTTTATCTTTTGCAATTGCCTGTGCTTTTAGTGTTGTTTTGTGTAGAACATTTTGTTGTTAAACTCTGAGAAATGCTACCCAAAAACCTACATATGTTAAAATTAGGTACGATGGTCAACTAAGAGCATAACAGAGTCAATTATGAATGGTGGTTTTCAATACTAAGGGAACAGAGGATAAAGAATTGGTGAAAATTCTCATTAAAAGTATTTTTTCTTTCTTTGTCAGGTTCCAAATCAATGGCAATATTCTGACATGATGATAGAAATCTTTCTGGAAAGAAATTTATTAAGAAATTATTCTGGAGGGTGATTTCAAGATAAAATGCTGAGACCTATATAGCATGGAACGTAATTATGGTAGAGGAGGGGAATGATCCCAGCCATGAAAAAGAAATATAAGCTGCTTTGGAGAATTAAGTAACTTTATCCCCAGTAAGTTCACTACATTTCTCATCAGCATTAATAGGAGTTATATGTGCTCAAAGTACGAGTAAATTTAAACAAGTTCATTTTATCCTTCTCAATCTGGGAAGATGACTTTGGGAAATGAAGGATGAAGGTTGCTAAAATATCTGGTTTAGGATACTTTAGGATATCTTACCTTGTCCTCCTGCAAAACCCGTTCAATTCCCTTTCCTGTGTTAGTTTTCTGAAAAATCAAATATTTCTGAATGGCTACTTCTTGTTCCAGCATCGTACTCAGAACGGTGTTAGAGTGTAGGCTTGGGTCTAAATAAGAAGAAGGTCGTAAGCTTCCAAATCTGCCTGCAAAAGATTTTGGTTTGAAATAAAATGAGCCTTGAATGAACAGAATTATTTTAGAAATCAATATACTGTCATTTTGGAAAGAGCATCCCTACTGATCTTAGGAGATTGAGCTGAAATGGTATCCTGTATTTGACATTTTGCACCACCTCCAGCTCTATATTCATCAGGCTTCTGTCCTTCATTAGCAGCTTTTCAGTATTTTAGTCACAGCACACATAATTCCAGGCAGCTTTACTGCAGTTGGGAAAACAAGCCTTCCTCAGGAGTTCCCAATCGTGCTGGTGACACCTGTTGGAAGCAGAGAGCACAAACCATCGGAACTCCTCGCTGGTGAGAAGCAGCTGGTGTCTGGAGCAGACACCGAGCTGGTGGGCAGTGCTGTCAATGAGACCAGGTTTGATCCTGCCCTTCCCATTCTCCGGCTTAAGGCAGCAGTTAACTGTTCCTGGCAGAAGACAGTTGTCTGGTTCCAGCAGAAGATACCAAGGCTGAAAAGCTCATCAAGGAATCTTTGTGCAAGTTATGAGCCCGCTTAATGATTTGCCTGCAGCCCCATCCCCACACTTTACACATCAAGAGAAACCAAAGTATAAATGTTAGCCCTATTTCAGACAAGGATTCAACACCGAGAATTCAACAACCTGAGGACAGACTGACAGGTTTGTCCTCCTCCTTTTGGCAAGATCTGTGCCTTGGCCCCGCCACGTGTATGTTTCTTTGTTTTACCCTGGGAGATGACATTTCTTATTGCAATTGTACTTTGAGCTATTTCTGCAGCTTAGTGTATTTCTCACCAGCAATCCTAAAGAATCTGTGCGTGTTGAAAGTGTGTTATTCGTGAATCCAGCTGCTTCTTGTGAACGCAGAGTGATAGGCTGTTCGTGCATCTGGTGTCAGATCCCTAATCCCAGGAAAACTCTGCTAGTCGTGCATCCGACTGCTCCCTTCGAAGGGAACCAGACCTACAGAAGACAGGCTGTTTGGGAACCTGGTGTCAGACCTATAGTGACATTTAAATTGTGCTATTCCTGCCTCCGACCGCTCCCTTGGAAGGAAAACGGACCTGGAAAAAAAATAGATATCCTGCTTTAGGTTCAGCTAAATAACAAGTATAACAGGCAATAAAATGGCCAGGTAGTGCTTAACACCGGGTACTCTAAAGAACTGCTCACAATTAATTAATTTTAAGGAGTAGAGGTTAATTGGAAAACACACCTTTTCTACCTAACCTAAAAAAATAATAATAATTAATTCAAAAAAAGATGTGCCTGGTGGGGTTTTGGTAGTATGGGAAGGGGGTTGCTGGCGTGGCTTCTGTAAGAAGCTTCAAGAAGCTCTCCCAGCTCCAAAGCAGACCTGCCTCTGGCCAAGGCTGAGCCCATCAGCAACTCTGCAGTAATGGATTTTTTGGCAGGAAAAAGCTGTTGGGTGAGTTCCTTTGGTTTGGGAGCTTTTTTGTTTTAGAGAGGTGGTAGAGACAGCCTTGCAGACACCCAGATCAGTGAGGAAGGAGTGAAGGAGGCATGCCAGAGCAGCCATGCCCCTTTGGCCCATGGTGAGGTGGTGGGCAGAGCCCTTGCTGCCCTCAGAGCTCAATGGTAGAGAAGAATCCCATCGGGCAGCCTGTGGAGGACCCCACACTGGAGAGGGGACCACTCCCAAAGAAGTCTCTGACTCTGAGGGAAGCCTGCACTGGAAGAGTCCATTGCTGCAAGGATTGGAGCCTGCAGGAGGGACCCACGATGGTGGGAGAAGTTCATGGAGGACTGTCTCCCTCAGAAGAGGTGCCACTTTGCAGCAGGGGAAGAACCTGAGGAGTTTTCCCACGGAGGAGAATGTGCAGAAGAGCACATTCTGAGCAGCAGAAACAACATGGGACTGGGACTGACCACAACCCCCATTCCCTGCCCCGCTGCGCTGCTGGTGGGGAGGTTGGTAGCAGAGCTGGGCCTGGGAAGAGGAGATGGGTGGGGAGAAGGTGTATTGAAGATCTAGTTGTATTTATCACTGTCTCACTCTGATCCAAGTCATGAACGGGTGGTGTTTTTTTGTTCAAATTAAATTGATTTTATTTCCACAAGTCAAGCCTTGTTTTTTGCACATGCCCATAACTGCTGAGTGCGTCTCCCTGTCCTTTATCTCGACCTTCCAGCCTTTTTGTGCACTCTGTCCTCCTCATCCCACCTGAGCAGGGTAAGACCGAGCGAGCAGCTGCTGCATCGTTGCTTTCCTCGCTGGCTGGGCTTAAATCACAACAGAATGTTACAGCCCTGCACAAATATTTTAGTACCCAAACCAAACACTCGGTATTACACTGTGTTTGTTCCACAGGGCTTTTTTAATTTGCTTCAACTTTTAAAATCGTTTAAATTTGCTTAACCTCTTAAGTTTTGGGTTTCCACAAAGAAGATTCCATCAAAGCGTTCACCACCCAGTCTTAGCATCGTGTTGGAACACAATTTTTCTCCGACCAAATGAAGTACATCAGTTGCTGTTTACTCATTTCACTAAGTTTCTCACCAGTGAAAACCCACGGAAAAAAAAATTTAAAAGCATTTCCACTACAAGGAGTCTTGGAAGTCTGTCAGAGCCTTTTCCTCTGCCATCTCATCTCTATTCATGATTTTAACCGTACACTTAATGAGACTGAGATTCACCTCACAAATTCTCCTCACAGCTGTCAAGCATTCCTTCCTCCTTTTCCTTAAGCTCATCTGAATTCTCTGAGTAGCACCATTTCTGCGGTGAAGCTCCCTCATGACATGCTGACTCTCTGATTGACAGGCAGAACACAGACGCCAAGCAGAATGTCAAAGAACACGACATGATAAAACCAAACATAGCTTAATACAGTTATGATAATGCCAAACTGCTTAAAATTCTCTATACCTTTGACAGCCTAGCCATGTATTTTATGTCTTTCAAAGCTCTGCATCTGCCTAGAAAAGCTAGTTTCTCTGGCCCTGGAAGGAGACAAATATCATTTGTATTTTAGACCAGGTTTAAACTAAAGCTAAGCAAATTGATTTTCCTTGATGAGAGTAAGATGTTTATTGTGATCTTTCAGACTTACAAGCTTGTATTTCATTTCATATCTGATGCGTGATGTGAAGGCTACCTGACTTAAGTGGCACTCTTATTAAAGCTCGTTAAATGGTAAAGAAATGACTTCTAAATATTTTCCCAGGTGAAATCTTCAAGATAAGGGTACCTGTAAATTATGTAGTCATAGTTGCAGACAATAAAGGGGGGGGGGAAGCATTAATTATTTCCTAGATGATTATTCTTCAAAACTTGATTTTAAAAGTAACTATTTCAGATTTTCCTGTCATTCAAGCAAGGAGAAGGCAACTACAAGGTGACTTCAGCAGGGAGCACAAAGCACTAAGAACAGTTAAGTAAACAGTTCCTAAACAGCTCACAGATTACAAATCATTCGCTCAAGCAACTGTGTTATTTCCAAAGACAAGTATGTTGGGAAAGTTTAGGAGTCATTTATAGACACAGCTTCGAATGCAGATACATAAATGGTTTTTCTACACGGAGAAGCCATGGTGCAGCACCAAGAGCTTGTAACTCCTGTTACTTCCGTGGACACATTTGAGCTGCCATTAAAGCCACACAGCGCACTCCTAAATGACACAGGGCCACAGCCCTATTACAGACCCTTACAACTCTAAAATGCATCTAACACAGGAGTAGAGAAACTTTCTCATTCCAAAAGTGTCTGAAATAAAGCCTGTACTACAGCCCATCAAAGAGGTGTTTTGCAGCAAGAAACATGCGAGTGCCTTTGGGAAGGGAAAGTCTGCTGAGAGAGTGCTGGGGGCATACGTGGTGGGAGCCAAACCTAATACTGCTGTGATATCTCCTGTCCTCTCAGCCATACCCAAAAAAGTCTCAGAAAGTGGCAGCCAGCACAGAACAAACCAGTGAGGGGCATGCAGGATGTGTCTGGTTAAGCATTCTGAATAGTGAGTAGACCAGGGTTTTGAAATAACTCCCTGTCTCACTTTTATTTAGCAGCACAGAAAGAGGATGAGAATTCAAAAGCTCACCGGCCTTTGCAGAAAAAGTGAGCACAAAATCCTTCTCCTGCTACCCACGCACTGCAGCCGCAGCAGAGACAACCAGCACCTTGACAAGGTTTGAGTTTTAACTGCTTGATAAGACTCCATCACCAACTTCATTGTCACCAACATCTTTTATTCCAGAAACCTCACTTACTCGCAGAATCATAGAATTGTAGGGGTTGGAAGGGATCTCTGGAGATCATCGAGTCCAACCTCCCTGCCAGAGCAGGGTCACCCAGGGCAGCCCACACAGGAACAGATCCAGGGGGGGCTGGAAAGTCTCCAGAGAAGGAGACTCCGCAGCCTCTCTGGGCAGCCTGTTCCAGGCTCTGTCACCCTCAAAGTAAAGAAGTTTCTCCTCATGTTGAAGTGGAACCTTCTATATGTTCATGTTTATATCCATTGTTCCTTGTCCTATTGCTGGGCACTGCAGAAAAGAGATTGGTTCCTTCCATTTGCCACCCACCCTGCAGATATTTATAGACATTAACAAGGTCCCCTCTCAGTCTTCTCCTCTCAAGACTAAACTGCCCCAGTTCCCTCAGTCTTTCTTCACAGGGGAGATGCTCAAGTCCCTTCATCACCCTCACAGCCTCCGCTGGACTCTTTCCAGTAGATCCCTGTCTCTCGTAAATTGTTGAGCCCAAAACTGGACACAGCATTCCAGGTGTGGTCTAACCAGGGCAGAGTAGAGGGGGAGGAGACCCTCCCTACTCATGCATCGTCCCTCTGCTTTCCTTTCAAGCTCTGAGGAAGAGCTCATGCATCCAAAGCTTTTTAACTCTAACCAGTTATATAAGCTAGTGAATTGAATTACTTCCATCTATCTTCTGCCTCTAACTTTTGTCCACAAACTATCACAGCTAGAGCAAAATATCAGGTGCAGCTAATATTACGCCTTTGCTCAAGAGCTCTCTTGTACTTCTATGAAATGCTGCATTTTGAGCAGATGACAGTAGAACTTCACCTCTGAAACAAAAAAAATAAAATAAAACAACAAACGCACAGCCTACTGCTGGAGGATTAATTTTTCATCCAAAATCTGATTTTTTTTTCACTTGGAAAGTTGAATACTGTATTTTTCAGTCAAGCCAAGGTTAGCTTCCTTTCATCACTTGGAGGTTGGACTAGATGATCTTTTGAGGTCCCTTCCAACCCTTAACATTCTGTGATTCTTTGATTTGGCCAAATGTGAACTTTCAGTTATGAGACAGTTCATGGTTCCACTGTTTCTTCTGTGATGTCTCAAGAGAAACTGAAGTCTCAAAAAGTTTCTGTCATCCAAGCTGCCTGGCAAGACAACATCTTCTGTGCAGGAGCACAGCACTGATCTTCACTGTTTTCCCACAGCAAGACCATTAGAGGACTGTCTGAATTCTGAAACAAGCCAAAAGGAAATAATCTACTTGGAAATAAAAAAATTATCATGTTCTTGATATAGCAAACCACTTTTGTTATTTAGACTTCTCTAGATTAAATGTATCTTCTGCTAAAAACAAACCACACAGGCGTTTTATAACTTGATGGGATTTCTTTGCTTGTTTTGCTAAGCCTGACATTACTGCGTATGATTTTTAACCTGAAAAATTCTCCTGAATAAAAAAACCCAAATCCACAAGCCTTTGTTGCTAACGTTGTAGGGAAAATTTGGGACCCCGATACGCAGTGGTCTGTGCTGTTGTTCAGGTACCAGCTGTTTCCCTAGCCTTAAATCTGTGGTTAGTTTCTGATTCCTCCCATCATATTTGCTGAGTACTGCTGCTTTTACCTTAGAAACATTTAGAAAATGAATCTTTTTTTTCTTTACAAAGCCAAACACACAGCAGTTTCCAGTGTTATTCCTTGATTACACGCATTGCAATAATAATGGCTTAATTTGATAAATAACTTTCATTTGAAACTTTTGTTTCTCAATATCTGCACCAAGGGTAAAATGCTGAATATCCACTGACAATCATGGAATAAACACCTCCTAACTGTTTGCAGAGCAGAGATGTATTTTATTTTTCTTTTTTTATTACTATTCCTTAATTTCTACTTTGGGATCTGCTGCTTCTCGGGTGCAAGAAAAGCAAAGGAATGCAGAGAGGTGTAAATACAGAGCCGGGGCATGAAGTCACAGGCTGTGCTTGCTGTAGAACAGGAAATTTTCAAGATGAAGTAATAAAAAGATGGGGACAACAAAAGCATCCCTTACAGATTCCTTGTGGAAACTGCAACCAGCATCTTATTCAAATGAAGACCGAGTTCAGCCTGAGGAAACGGCTGCCTAAGAGGGCCAGTGAAGATTAGAGCAGATCAGCTAATACGAGCTGAAACTGCAGTGTTTGGAATTCAGCTGGGTTATTCTTGAGTTGTGCCTTTAATGGGTTATGTTCACGTTTGTTCTTTCTTGCAATCTGAGTTACATAAATTGCTATGCAAGCACAAGATAATGTTTTCAAATGGACTTATTGGCACATTAATCTATAGCACTATAATCGGCCTGAGGATCAGATTTATTTCTTATATATTAAGCAGTGAATGTCAGCTCCTTTGGGCATACAAGGTGTCATCAACTTTATGCCAGCTTTGCTGACTCATAAACATCTACACATGTAAGCATTAATTTTCTTAGAGCTACAGCACATTATGTACTAAAGGGGATCAGAAGTAAGCAAAATCATCTGGAAAATATAGTCTAAATTTATATTGCTTCTGCTGAGAGGATTAATTTAACTGGCTGGAGATAGAATATATATTAAGCCATTAATGTTTATAAATCTAGAGACACAAAATAACTCATTTTACACCAGCTCTCATTAGCACGCTTGTTTTGTTTGTACGTGCTCAAAATGCACCACTACCTGAGTGTTGAGAGTACCCTGAAATTATTAAATAGCTTTATATCCAAGGGCAAATGCATCTCGTGAGTTCAAACTTTTGGAAGATTTGAGAAAAATGAACGTTTTGTTTGTTAGTTGAACAGCACACGCTGGCTGAAAACAAATTCAGCCTCCTTTTCTAAGGAGGTGCTCTCAGCTTTTTTGATGGCTAGGTATATAGACAGAATAGCTGAACTTCAGCGACTCTAGGTCAAAGTCTCAGCAGCTCAAGTGCTATTTCATCAAGTCCTAAGCATTGGCCGAATGCCTTCCAAGGGTATCACAGAAGGACAACTCTTCTGCTGCACAGAGAGGCAGGGAGTATGGAACACGTTGGCAGCATCCCTCTTCTTCCCGAGAGAGGCGGGCAGCAAAGAAACAGGGGAAGAGACAGTAAACCAGCATCAGAGTGAAAGGATACAGAGAAAACACAATTCGGTCTCGGGGAGAGCTTTAAAACATTGAAACAGAATATTTTATGAAGAGAGTTATCCCTTGATTAATAATTATGCTATGTCTTTGTCTTTGGAAATGGACTGAGATAAAATTTATTAGAGAGATCTACCTCTCTGTGGGAGAAAGGAAAGGCTGAATTCCATGTAAATTGACAGGTGGCCAAGTTTAGCATGTATGTGTAGAGTTATTGATGTGGTTCTATGATGCTTTCACTACACGGGAAATCGAATTTCAGGAAGCCCTGAAAGCAAAGCTTTTGAATTACAAACCGTCTTCTGATGCAGTAGGTCTAGGTAGCTAAATACTGAAGACACAGAGCCACTCACCCTGCAAGATGCAGAATAGGTCTCAACTTCATTTATCTCTGTTGTTGCATTGACTTAATTCATATTTATCGTTTAAAATTACGTTAGAAAAATTTTAAGTGCATTTAAGTGGTTCAGGGAAATGGTAATGGAATACTGAGCCATCGCTTTTTAAGGTCATCAGAAGAAAATTGGCACAGGTTAGCCAGGAATAATCCTCTCAGCTATGCAAATTAATTATACACCCCTCTGCAAGTGTCAGGAGTGAATAGAAACATCTGGTAAGGATGAACACTGTCTCACCTGAATTCCAGGTTTTCTGGTATCATTTCAATAGCTCAGTACAATTTCTTCTTATTATTTTCACAGCTTCATTATTATAATAGAATAAAAATATTTAGATTCTCACTGCCAAGAACATTTAAATGGACATCAATACTTGGTTTTTGCACATTCCTAATGATAATCCTATCGTAGAATCATAAGCTGATCAGAAGAGCAACTAGCACAGGCATGACTTTTT
>JANHFX010010434.1:32251-70788 GCA_027560015.1 Chloroceryle amazona
TACACCCATCAAATAAAATTGAAACTATAAACACTGCAGAAGCACCTTTGCCATTTTCTCTTTTGAACCAGGCAGCTTTAATAATTTTTGAGCCTATCCGGTGTTTGCATCAATTTCTAATGGTGTTTGTATATCTGTACAGCAAGGAACACACTAGAGCAGCATCAGTGTTTGCTCTGAGAAAAAGCAACTCCACCTTGGAAAGTTTCCATTAGAAATCTGCTGAAACTGTACGCTGAGATTGGGTGAATGACAAGAGTGCTGCTCCCCTACCAGCGTCTTGAAACAAAGGCGTTCTGTCCAGTCTGCTACCGACCACACATTTGGTGCTCTCAGTGAAGCAGGGACCGAATGGCAGCCGTTGTCACACAGAAAACAGAGCTGAAGCTGAATTGCCTTCCAGGCTCAGGTTTAAAACTAAGCGAGGGTCAATGCTGTCTTGAGACCCAATACCACCCCACTGCTGGTTTACGAACTAAGGAGTCAGAGGAGAACCACTCGGTGTGAATTCCTATGACCACAGTGAATGCTGACTTTGCAAACACACACAAGAACATAAATGCCACAGTCTCAGCTTTGTAACAGTCACAGTTAGAGTGCCTTGGCACCTGCAGTCCCACGCAGGATGCTTAAGCAGCCCGTTCAACACAAATGCCTACGAGACAGGGAAAAAAAAGGTGCCCAACACCTTATGAATGAATATGTTCATCCAGAGATGTGCCAGATCAGATCACACCAAAGGATTCCAGCTCTTGGAAGATCCAAGTCTCCACAGATCACAGAACCACAGAATCCCAGAATTACTGAGGCTGGAAAAGACCTCTGAGATCATCAAGTGCAGTCTACGTCCCACCACCACCACACTGGCTAGACCATGGCACTAAGTGCCACTTAGCATTTTATGTGCGTAAAGCATCGCATGCAGTTTCTCAAAGTGTTAAGTTATGGGGTGGGGGAAAGGAAGCACCATTTCCTTTAGGCTTAAAAGCCACCCTGCAGACTGTCAGCTTGTCAGGTGACACCAAGACATGAAAGGAAATGCATAGCCAGTGAGTCCCAAAACAAAGCCACCAAGGTACAGACATGAAATTCTCAACACTTAAGATTCAGGATGGCAGGGAAATGGAGCTGGCACCAGGCAATGACTGACCAAAGCTTGTGTAGGTCTAGCTCTGCAACTACAATGACCAGAGTAGCACTTAGACACTAAATAAATCCCTCTTTATCCCTGTTGTGATGCGTCGCTGGTGGTGGGCCAGCTAGGAAGTTTATGGACTGCGGTTCCTAAAAATTGTAATGTTGGCCACCTGGATGAGTATGTTCAAAACCCATCTTCGACAGTCACGAGCAAATGCAGCAGAGACGCGCCTCTTTTTTTCTCCACACGCCCATTTCATCGAGGAAGATTGTCCAGCTTACAACAAAGTCTACAAATCAGGGACCATGTCACAGATCAGCACAAGGGAATAAATCAGTCTGAGCTAACTTCAGGGACAGACTGAGTTATCTCTGATTTACATCAGTTCCCTCAACGGATTTCCGGAATATCTGTGTTAACCTCAAATATACATTAACCATAAGAAGTAGAACACTGTAATAAGTATGAAGGAAAAGAGATCATTAGTCCAGGCACTTTGCTGAAAGATGGCAAAATTTGTTTCTGCAGGGATTACGGAATCTTATCTATTGGGCTTTGAAAGGAAATGATCATTTACAGGAAAAAAAAATAAAATTTATTTCTGATGGCACAAACGTGGGTAATGGGCAAGAGCTAATGACATAGGAATAAAAATGGAATTTTGCCATTATGGAAACCTTCACGCTGTTGGCAAGCTATGTTATGTTTGTCCTCTCCCTTCTGCTGAAGCATTAGAGAAACTAACTGCTGGAAGTAGAATAATGGACCTGAAGGACCAAAAACCCAATCTGCTGGAGCAGATTGTGTTTTTGTATCCAGAGCTATTTAACAAACCACATTGTGAATCGAGTCTGAAAAATCAGTACCTTGATAACCTTTAAATGGGATTTTATACTGGCCAGATGGATCACGACTGAGCCTAGTCAAGACTGGGGTCTCATTCTGCTCAGTAATCAACAAACATGAGAAATTAAGGCTGGGAGGGGAAAGAAATGTGGTGATTATAATGTGCTATTCAACACAGTGCAGAAGCACCTGATGACGCAGAGAGAAATTTCCCCTATAACTAGAACCAGTGCAGCCACCTCTGCAATCTAAGGAGAAGCTTTGTCTACAGATCGCTGGTCTCTCAGGCCCAGATGGGCTCTTGGTCTGCTGTTATCATAGAATTACAGAAGGATGGAAGCTACTTCTAAAGGTTATCTAGTCCAACCCCTCCTGAAATGAGCAGGAACATCTACAACTGGATCAGGTTGCTCAGAGCCCCATCCAACCTGACCTTAAATGCTGCCAGGGATGGGGCTTCTACCACCTCTCTGGGCAGCTTGTTCCAGTGTGAATTTTTTTTCCTTATACCTAGCCTAAATCTACCCTCTCTTAGTTTAGAACCTTTACCCATTGTCCTACTGCAACAGGCCCTGCTAAAAAAAATCTGTCCCCATCTCTCTTATAATCTCCTTTAAGCATTTCAAGTCCATAATAAAGTCTCCTTGGAGCCTTCTCTTCTCCAGGCTGAGTAAGTCCAACTCTCTTGACCTTTCTTCACAGGAGAGATTCTCCAGTGAAGCAGCTGGCTCCTGAGCACCTACCACAAACAATTTTTCATACTACTTTCATATCTCTTGCTTCCTTCCTCATTGGCCATTTAATGCTCTTCTTCCAAGGCGTTTCTAGAGCAGGTTCCTGGAGCAGGCACCCAGGTTCTCTGTTAGCATTGGACAACAATTTGCAGGTCCTTCTGTAACATGCCTGGTCTCTTTCTTTGTTCTTTTGGATGGAGATACTGCTATGCTCCCCGTCTTGTTGCTGGCCACAGCCAGTGCATTTCGACAAAAAATATGGAGTAAAATGTTGAAAGGATTTGCCTTTGTGATAATAAAAATCAGCATAATATAATAGGAATAGCATTTAAAATCAGATTAGTAGAAAGAAACTTTAGCAATAAAAATTAACAGCATAACAGTTTAGTGCTTTATGGTCCATCAGCTATTGAGTTAGTTCAGTTTCCCGTTCAATGGAATCAAAAAAGGCTTCCAGGAGAAAAATAATTTGAAAGATATATTTGTTTATGATCTTTCACTACCAAGAGAGAGATCAAACCCCTGGTTTTGAAACTGTCTTTCAGAAAGAAGTGCAGTGCAGAAAACAAGCTGCCTTCACTCAGCAGGGTGTGCTAAGTAAGTGTACAGAAGCATTAAGAAGAAACTCCTCGGAATATGCAATTTCTCAAGGTGAAAGAAAACCCTTGTCAGATCCTAGCAGTGAAAGAAAATGAGAAAGTATGATTAATAGCACCGCTTAAAGAAACAAAATAAACCATGAAAGCTAAACAATCCAACATTGTGCGGGGAGCCTGTGAATATGAGGAATCTGTTTAATTTGGGCAGGTTTTAGTGGTTTTCTTTAGTTCTAAATCCTGAAGGGCATGCAAATGCATTCCCATACTGACTGAGCAACCTCACCAGCACTGGCCTGCACAAATACCTGCTATCTCCCTTCACATTCCCACCAGTACAAGCAGCACAGTCCACAGCTATTTAAGAGTCATCAGTCCCAGTTGCTCAGATATTTGGGGATTTTGGCACCGGTTTGTGAGAGTGGGCGATGCTGATTTCACAGTCCTGAAGGAAATATACATAAAGAGGGGAAAACCTGCATAAAAACTTTCTTTGCTTTGTTTAGGTCAAATTAGCTGTTTCTTCTAGTGGTTTCTTGAAGAAAAAGCAACACACAGGTTTACAGAAAAAATAAAAATACAAACCTTAAGTAAGGGGTTTATTCCCTGATCCAAATAATTGATAAAAGCCTCTATGAATCTGACTTTTTTGCTGGAACTCTGTACAAGCACATTTAATATTTTCCATATTAAGTATTTATTTTATATTGATGAGCCTGCTGGACTTGTAATGTATGAAATAGAGACAAGCAGGACTCACCATTACAATAATACACCAGGCTGGAAAAAGCCACATAAAGGATGTTCATTTTATTGCTTTTATAACATAGAAGTGATAAATCTGGGTAAATATCTTAATTTCAATAATATTCCAAAGAGAGCTACATAACTGCTGGATCAGTTCAGCTTTGTTCTGCAACTACACCCAGTATTTCCAAATTTCTAGCCAAAACATTATATACCTATAACTAGACTCCTGCAAACACACAGATACATTTTCCTACCATAAAATTCCTACTTGAAATTTATGTTCATTTACACAAAACAAGAAGAGACCCAAAGCATTTTTTTTTTTTAATATATTATCTCTGTCCAGGGAGGATACTTTTGTGTCGCAAAGAACGGAGGAAGTGGTAGGTTAGGGTCAAAAATCAGTCAAATGAAGATCCTGTTCTTCTCCTGAAAGTCATTTCCTGACAGACAAATTCTTGCCAGTTGTTACCTTCAACTGCTCAAGCACTTCTGTGGAGGGACTGCTTGACAAAACACTGGCTGTACTACATGATGGACCTCCTAAATCAAGGAAGACCAGACATCCCACAGCCTCTCATTTAAATTTCACACCTATTTAATTTCCTGAGTCTGGTAATATCACAGAATTTCTCTTCCTACGAACTCATAAGTCACTTGTTTCTGCCATCATGCTGTCATAACAACCTCACTTTACCTAACTGCCTGCAGTACTTGTCCTCTCCACCATCCATTCATTTTCCACCTTTATTTGCTGCTGGTTTCACCACTAGTTCCCTGGAATTTATTATTTCCTCTCAGCATCCTTTCTTCCTGCAATGACTGACATTATTAGAATTCATAAATATCTAGTTTAGAATTCATGATAAAATAGACAAGAAATCTCCACCCAGACTCCGGATTTTAATAAAAGAGTCTCCCAACCTTATTGTTACAGAATAAAAAAGTCTAATTTCAATGATATTGTTGTTTCTACCACAGGGGCCGATTGCATCTGTGCCATCTATCCTCACATCCCTTAGGTTACCCAGCCAGGGTGTTTCTCTCGCGTACCGTGTCGCGGGGTTCTCTCTATTGACACGGACTGTGTGCTTACCCAGCTGACCTGGGCTGTGCAGCTTCCAGTCTTCAAGTCAGGTGGGACACCCGGGGCATTCAGGACCCTCTGCACCACTTTCTTCTGCTGTTTAAGTATCTTCCAGGGAATAAACTCTCAGCATCTCCACAGAAGGACGGTGGAACCAGGGGCACTTAGGGAGAAAGGGGCTGAAGATCACTATCAAGAATTGGCAACAGAAGTGGGAACTTTGTATGAGAAGGTGAAATAAACATTTCTCAAAACAATTCAGGCAACAATCATTGAGCCTGAGCATTCAGATTATGCAGATGGTCTCTTAGAGCCCCTTCTGGGGCTATTTTCTGTAACCTGCAATTTTTTTCATGGTATTGAGTTAGAGATGGAGCTTGGTGCTGCCATGAGCCCTCACATCGTGGGGTTTTTTCTTAATGTCACTTTTTTCTTTTTTGGTAATGGAAATGGATTCTATTGCATAACCTGGTGACAGAAAATTGATTCAGCTGAAACCTTCAAAACCTCAGAGAGATCTTGGAACAGAGTTTCAAAAGAATACCCTTCATCATGGCCAGATATGTTCCTTTTGCTTTGTTTTAGTGAAATGCTGTGTATGTAGCTAATAGAGAGCGTGGGGTCACATGCACTGTTGCTGAAAAACATCAGCTTTAAATCATAAATATCAAGGCATTTAAGTACTTCTGAAAAAGCTGCTCAATAATTTCTTTATCAGAAGGAATCAACCGCTAATAGTCACCTCCCCGATTCGGGGAGATGGAACAAGACCTAACTTCCCAGCCTTGCATCAAAGCAGATTTCACAGGATTAGTCTGGGCTGTTCTTCAGACGCAAAGCTGATGTCCCTCTGGACAGATCATTTATCACAATATATTACAGCTGATTCATGGGTGCTGAATACCAATAGCTACGCTGATGTTAAGGATGTTGCAAAGCTAATAATGATAGCTATGAATCCTAGTTTACCATCACTGCTCTGCAAGCAAGTAATTCATTTCAGGAAGGTGAGAAAGCTATTAAAAAGTAGCATAATGTGACTCATTCTGTCAGCCAGTAAAAATAGCATAGGAGAATAGAAGTTTGTCAGCAACTCTCCTGGTTTTTTATGTCTCTGAAGGGTATTTCTCTTCCCTCCAGGCTGGGTGGGTGTCTTGCTGCCTGTTCTTTAGCTACCTATAAGAGAAAACTCAGTTGCCCGCAAGAGAAACTGTTATTTTGTTATGGAATGGAAGCTCTGGTTCTTTCAGCTAGCATTGTAATATTTCACAGCAGAGGGACTGAACTTGAAAGCTGATTCACTACTACTAAAAACAAAAATTTAAAAACCCCACACCTGAATAATCTGCTCAGGATTTAGTCAGAGGAACAGTAAAGAGGACAAAATCCCTCAGATAATACTCAGAATGAACGATTTACCCAATTTCAGGAGTGCAAGTTTTTACAGACCATCTGCTCTGGAAGTGCACTCTATTCAGTCCCAACCTGAGTTTCCCTTCCTACCCTTTGTCATATGCTGTGGCCCATACTGTACTTCTTGATGGGAAGCATCCCTCAAGATGCTTGTCTCTTCTGGATTAGTCTGTACATCTGTAGGAACCCATGAGTAGCCCAGCTCTGAACACAGTAACATTAAATCACAGCCTCTGTTTCCCCAAGAGGAAAAACCTGTTTGCATGAAGGAAAAAACCATAAGAAAAAATTCATATGTGGGTCCAGGGTAATAAATACCTATCTGCCTGAATCTGCCTGAAACAATAATTTTCACCTGCACCCTGAAAACCACCACTGTCCAAAGAAGAAACAAGGATATAAAGGGGGAATCCCTACAGGAGCCCCTTTTGCCATAAGGCCATTCAGAGCTCAGTGCTGGCCCACTCCTGTGCAGGCTGCTAAATTCTGAGTTCCTAACTCCTATAAGTTGCTCAAAATCTTGCAAATGGACCACAGAAATAGTAAAATAACACACACAGCCTTCCACAGTGTCCCCCACTCCTTAGCAGGAAAATCAGCCCCGGGCTGTTCCCCCTCATCCAGAGATCCCAGAAAGATAGATTTCTCTTCCTATTTTAAATATGCTTTGTCAGTTCTTAAAGCCTGCAAATACTAGTCAGACAGGAGGAGAAGAAATGATGGTATATGATAACATTCCGTAATAAAATGTGTGAAATTAAATTTAAATTAATTTTAGTATATTCATTTTAGGTAAGAAATAATTATTTCCAGCGGTTAAAAAATTATTCCACTTTTCTGACACAATCGTTATTAAATCTTTTCAGAAATTGTCAGTAGACTTTTAAAGCTATAATATAAGAGGCCTTTACCTTAGGAAGTATATTCAATCTGAAATGGAACCTGTAAATGGATTTTTCTTATCATCCGTGAAGAAGTGTAAACTTAATTTAGTTGCTGGTTCTTTATCTCAAGTCCTTTTTAATTGACATTCTGCTTAAACTAATGAAAAACCACCCTCTCTAAAGTCACTGCCATTAGTACCTTATTCTGGCCTTGTCAGGAATGACTGACAGAGAGGTGAAACTTAAACACTGATAGTCGGAAATCTTTCTGGTAATCCAAAGTCAGTAAAATCTTCAGGCTCTTCACACTGAACATAGAGCTATTATTCTTTGTAACTAACCTGAAGAGGATTGGAAATGGTAGATAACGTGATTCAAGACCTCAGTACACTTTTAAAACTCCATTTAAAAAGCCTCACTGGGTTATTAGATATTGTGATTTATTCCAGAAAATGCCTCGGGAAAAAAAAAAACAACAAAACCCAACCAAACAAAAAAAACACAAGGAAAAAAACACAACAAAACAAAACAAAAAAGCTCTGTATTTGAAACATAATCATTCCTACCTTCCTGTAATTCAAGCTGCCACTTCTCCTCAAACACAGCTGTTGGTCAGAGCCCAGATCCAGCAGATAAAACCAGTCCTGAGGGAAAGTGAGGACTAGACAAGCAAGCCCAGCCTAGACTAAGTCTCTCTCCATCCCCGTGACCTATGGCAAATGCACGTTTGCTGGACTGGAATGCAACTTGGTGGCCCAGGGCTTTATATCTGCACGTTATTCAGTTTACCACATTATCACTGGATTAGACCATGGGACTGGAGGAAAATTTCCCAGTGAAACAGGCTGGGGTGGAAAAGAAATCTCTTCTTATGACAGCCAAGGCGGTTCTGGGACAAAAGATTTCTTGTTTTCAGAAGTTTAGGGTAAGCCGTACAAAAAAACAGTTTAATTCTTTATCCTGAGGTTTTAATTTGTGAAGAAAAGATACATTTTGTATTGTAATATAGCCATTCTCTAACCAACTCCATCATTTAACTAAATAATTTCAACGTGGTTAATAAACCAGCTGAGCAGAAGATTAGCATTTTTATTTTCTTGCAAGTCCTGTGAGTGTTTACATGCATTTCTGTTTTCTATATGAATATTTTGCTTTTCAAGCCATCCTGGGGTGCTTTTTTTTTTGAGCTACAACTACCAACGTACTTCTTGGAAACCAGGGCTGTAATTCATTCTTGTCAGAAACAGATGGCTGAGAAAATGAAAGCAGCAACAGCAGTGAAAGACAAGGCCACCTGGGTTCATCAAGCTGATGAGAAAAGCTTGTGAAGCCAGTGGTTATCTGGAGCCAACACAAGTAGGCTTTCAAAAAAGGAAGAGCTAGGAATCAGTCAATAATAAATGGGGGGAAAAAAAAAAAGAAAAAGAGAAGAAAACCCCTATGAAGTTATAGGGGAGGCAGTCCTGGGAATTTCAGGCGATGCCAGCATCGTGAAACTTCCCAGCTTTGCATGGAATTTAAAGGTGGACCACATTTCTGAGTAAGATCAACTCGATCTGGTATTTTCACAGAAGAATACAGTTAATCAGAAATGAAAACTCCTGTTAAACTGCTTGGCTTATCTCCCCTGACAATGCAGGATGATCTCTCTGCTCCAGAAATCCTTTAATGATTTCAGGAACTGTCAGAGAGCATTCCCTGGAAATAGTCAGATAGTCACATAAAGTTAAATTTCCTCTTCCTTTTCCTCCTTCAAGCTGCTGAACTGAGTGCCACCTCTACCAGCCCAGGTCCTTGTTTGAGGCTATGCTGGAAAAAGAACGAATGACACCGAATTTGCAATGACTGCAGGTAAGGAAGGCTTCTTTTCTTCCTGCCTGAGGTCCTCCTGCCCTCCCTCTGCACAAGCCCCTGGAGCTGAGAATGAAGCATAGCTGGCCCAGCAGCACTGTTCAGGGATGGTCCAGGCTTCATTTCTCTCAGAGCTGCTGTGCAGCCCCAGTAAGCACCAGTTAGCGCTCTGTGAAGTTCCTCCCTTTTTAACAACTTCAACCTCATCAGCTGCTGCTTTGTTTTCTTTCTGGTTGACTACCATTTAGTGACTTCTGTAGATCTATAGCTACCTCCTGCCATAGAGAGGTGAGTGCTAGGTTGAACTGGGCAAAAGAAATCCATTCATAATGCACCAAATGTAAAAAGGACTCTGCTTTAACCATGGTCATGCACCATTCCTGCAGCTGATGTACCATGGGAAAGAAGGGCTTCTTTCCATGTTCTACGGAAGAATGACTTTCCACGTTTCCATGTTCCAACTATCAAGGTCTGCTCCAAAAGCAGAACAGTAAAAGTTTCAGTGATTCCTCTAAGGAACACTGATCGTACCAGGTACTTCCACGCCTTTTGCACTTCTCCTTGATTACATCTATGGATGACCCCCGAAGTCAGGTATCACGATGTACAAGATCTAACTCATGCCTTTTCTCATTGATCTTTTAGAGGAAGAAAAAGCACGTGTCTACAGAGCATAAATTGCTGCCTAAAATTAAGCACCGAGATGGCCTAAATAATTTATACACAATGGATGAAGTGAAAGTGCTTGGCTGGAAAAATCCCTTCGAGTTGGACTCTTTCTCTTTTCTCTTACCTATAAAATCACATGAATTCCCAGGGAAATTTGTTGGTCAGCACTTTTTACTGCTGTTATTTCTGCTTACAGATATAACACATGGCATGATGCTGAGGGCTTCAGTCCCTGCGCCTCACTTGGCAGAATTCACAAGGATGCTCCTATTTCACGTGGAAATGATAATTCTGTGAAACTTAAAGGGATGGGACTTGGGAAAGATGTGGAGGTACAATCATAAACCACGATGTTTATTACAGTGCAACAAGAGCCTTGTTCAAATGGAATTACTAGGCATGGGTTGCAGTAGCAGTTATCTGCAACTGCAGCCACTTTGAGCTTTTTTGGGTTTTATTTAAAAAGCTTAATTGGAATTTTTATTACTCCCAATTAAGCTTTTTAATTAAAAAGAAAGTTGAAAGAGGCTGGAGGCAAGTATTGCTGAAATTCATATCTGCATCGAGTCTGAGGGGAAAAGCAGGGAGTTTTGGAAAATTGCAACTGTCAGCCAAGCTGCAGCTTTCAGTAACGCTTACTGCTGATCCCATTTACCTTGCCAGTGGCACACTGCAAATGCAGATACACACAGCTAATTGGAAAAACAGGTTTTCAGCTTTAAATAGCACTGGAAGAATATGAATCCTGCTTCATTCCTGCAAAGGACACGTCACGTGAGTGAAAAAAATCCTACCTACTCCCAAACTCTGCTTTATTTATTCCATTAGCAGTCTGAGCCCAGTAGATATTTTCCTTTTCAAGACCAAGGTAGATTCACCACAAGCAATTTAATGACATTCCAGCAGACATGGGACTACCTGCACATTTCTCTCCAGACCTCTGCACGCAGACAGGACCGATAGATAACATGGTCCTAAAACAGGGATCCTTCTGACCCTTCCTTAGAGAAACCAATCAATATTTTTGACCTAAATTTATTTCAACTTTTCCTTTCAAACTCAGTCATTCCATGTAGCCCTTAAGACTTTATTTGGATTAAGGAAAAAGCACTGGTTTAAAGAAGGAGTGGGAATAATTATGGAGAGATCTGCGATGTGCAGCTGGCAAAGCAGACACTGGGAAACCAGATACCCAGATAACTGGAACCTCTGCTAGATAATTAGTATCTTGGACCAAATCTCATCAAATTCCTGTCATTCATTCTTGCACCTTAATATATTTACTCTTTGGAAGCAAAGATGCTTCATATTTAGCCTTACTCGAGGTTTCTTCATAAAGTAAGATAATATTCTAATAAACAGGGATGTTGGATTAGCCCTTGGAATTTACTCAATTGTTTCTAGAGAATATCTGGTGAGAATATTTTCCAAATACACCCAGTGACAAAGAATCTATTTTTATTTTGATATATATTATCAAAGTGCCTCACGGTTAGACGACGGGTTCATAGCTAACTGATTTTGAAAGTGTAATTTTAGATCTGTTTCACAGATCTAAACCTCACCAGAGATGCTTTTTACTCCACCTTTGCCTTGAGTAAAAATCTTCCTGTGAATTGTTCTTAGAGAATAGCTGTGCTTTCCACAGGACTTAGAGGACAAAGTTGTAGAAGGAAATGAAGGTCAGTATTGTATTATTCTGACATAGTTAAAGAGTGAAGAGCGAAGGGATTATTCAACCTGCAACCTGAAACATTCTTCTCAAGAGACATTTTAGTCTACGGGAAATTAGGGATTCAAGAAAGGTCGATTTCTCCCCTGTTATTGTAGCTAAAGCTGTTTTGAGTGAAGACTAGAAGGTGAAGTGAGTGAGTAAATGTGTACCATTTTTCTTCGACATAACCTGAAGATTCGGGGATGTTCACTTGCTCAGATACAGCCCAGACAGTGGTTTTGATAGAATAGAAATTAGAAATCATGCTGGGTACCTCTTGAAACAGAAAATGGAAGTCAGCTGAGTACATGTATCTCAGAACTTCTATGTCTTCCCTGCTTTTTATCTCCCCATCTCTTCGATAGTTAATTTTGCATATTTGCCTGCATGTTTGTGCACCAAACTCATTACCAGACGGTTTACTAATTGAAAGGGAATTTGCTTCACACATATTAGTAATCTGAGGACCAGAGATTAAATTATAATGCTTCAGTTTTAAAAATTCTAGGATTTATTTATGTCAGAGTGCAACAATTAACAGGTGGACATAAAAAGCTTTCTGTTGAAAATAATGTTGCAGTTTTTTCTGTCTGTGACTTCTTAAGCCAAAATGTCTCAGGACTAACAACACAAGAACTTTTTTCTAGCCAGAGAACAGCCACACTTGAAAGGGCACAACTGGCAACTCCCACTCCGTGAATTGTGAATTTTGCAGGCTGCTTGCCCCGAGGTCCCCATGGAAGCCACGAGAGAAAGCAGCCACCTCTAAGCATCAGAGAATCACAGAATTGTTGGAGTTGGAAGGGACCTCTAGAGACCATCTAGTCCACCCACTCCACCACAGCAGGTTTGCCTAGAGCTCGTCATTACACAGGAATGCATCCAGGCAGGTTTGGAGTCTCTCCAGAGAAGAAGACTCCACAACCTCCCTGGGCAGCCTGTAGGAAATCCCTGGGCATCGCTCTCCTTCACTCTCTTGCTCACATACTTATGGTCCAAAGGCAAAAAAGGGGGGAGCTTTGGCTCTACCTCCCAAGAGCAAATTCATATAGCTGTTCTACAGGGTGAGTCCAAAGAGGAAGGTTCCTGGAGCTGTACAGCTGTAATACTTCTATAATTCAGGAGAGACTGTGATGCTACAATTTACATTAAATGCTCTAAGAGTAGTGATTCCAGACTACGTAAAGATTCCAGACTATGCAAAGATTCCAGTTATTTTATAGGCTCCAATCTTTTAGCAAAGAGGCCAACACATAGCATTGTGTATTTGTTGTTCAGTGCTTCATTAACAAGACTTTCTCTTAAAAAAGGAGTGCTGGCAATATTGTAAATACATCTACTCTGATTTGCTAGTGATCCCTGGGAATTTTTTTCTTGTTTACGGATATGATTTTATGTATTTTCACATGAACATGTCTCTTAGAGATAGGCTGGTAACATCTTTATATGAAGCAATAAATATAATTCAGCAGGAATTACGACGAGTGTATTTGCTTCCGTACAGAAATGAGGTTATGTTGTTTGTTTTGCAAAATGTTCCTATCACTTACTGAGGATCTGCTGTGGACATACTGATAAGATGGGGATAAAGGTTTCAAAGCCAATTTCATTTGTTTTAAATGGGTCGTGTCATCTGGTACATACCGGCAAATGTCTTTAGCAAGCGAGAAACCAAGGCAAATAAAGCAAGTATAAATCTAAATCACTGGCTTCATTGTAAAGAGAATTGCACTATTTTCTCTGAGAAACTTGGTAGAATTTCTTCTTTAGGAAGTTAGCCCTCCTGCAGGGTGTGATACCGGCTGCAGGAGCGAGACCAGCACGGCTCCAGTGCCATTCAGGAGTGGCTGGAGGGATGCTCTCCTGCTTCAACCCAAAGAGCTTGGCTCTGACCTAAATGCATAACTTTGGAAAACATTCAGGATACATCCTCAATAGGAAGAAAATAAAAAAAACCCCTATTTAAATGAGATGACATTTTTCCTTTCTTCTTACCAGGTTGGCTATAAATGTCTGCCTTGCCTAATCTTTCAATCAGTCAATCTCAGTCAGGAAAGTCAGGGCACTTAAATGCTGCTGTGGTTCTGAGTAATTACCCGAACAAAAGACCGTCTGGGATTGGGCTAACTATTGGCTCATCATTATTCAGCTGCATTTTCACTTCATGAAAGGAGAAACATGGGAAGTACAAAGGAGGAGGCGCAAAAGGCGAGATCAATGAAAAGGGAAAAAATACACTGTAAATGTACAACGTAAGAAAAAAGGTAGAGGTGTATTTTTGTTGTTTCACCATAGCAAAGATTTCTGTGTAAATATAGAAGTTGCAGGGGAAAAAAAATAATATTTAAGAATGCTCCAGCATGAAATTTCTGCTAAAAATAAGAAATGAGACAATGGACATTTGAGCTCCAAATAACCAAACATTCATCAGGCTGTCTGAAGCCCAGAGTTTGCTGCTATTTCAAATCATGATGGAAATTTAATCTTTGGTCTCTCAAATAACTCTCCTGATCAACAAGCCACTTAATAAAGTGCGATATTTCTTTTTTCTTTCTCCTGAACCACTCTGAGAAGTCTCTGACTCACCCCGATGTGAGTTGGGAAGTATTATAAGATAAACTCAGAAAAGTTTGAGTGAGAAGAAGATTGTTTAGTGCTCTTCTCAGGAAAACTTCAGTGGGCAGTGACCTTGTTTTAAAAGCTTTGGTAGGGACTATAAAGACAATGATTTTTATTCAATGATTTTTGACATTGTTTTTCCTGCCTTTTATTTTAATACTTCCCAAAACTTAAGGCTATGTATGAAGTGTTTATGCAGATCCACAGATACCCTGAGTTTCAAAAAGAACCCTGATTTACTAAGAAGAAGTGATACAGGACACAAAGTAGGGAAACCATTCCTACTATCATTATAGCAGGTAAATGTCACAAGAAGCAGGACAAACACAGGACAGACTGCTGCCTTAATCAGAGCAAAACAGAGAGCAACCTGCATTCTGAAGGCCATAGAAGAGCAAGTACAGGCACATGGTGTGCTGTGTTCAGCCCCGTGAACAGATTCCATTATTCAGGATTTGGAGGATTGTAGCACAGGCTGAGATTGGAAAAGAAGGAGAACCTTCAAGACCAGCAAAATGGGGCTCAAAAAAAACCACAACAGAAGTCGAAGCTTTCTCTTGATTGGAAAGGTAAGTACAACCCACCCCCCACACACCATCCCCTCTCCCTGAATCCAGAGAATTACAGGTTGGTACCAGTTTTGTCATATTCCAGGGTAAAAATATGTCAGTGAGGAAATCTGGAGCTTTGAAGGACTGTGCTAGGTTCACTCCTGCTGGCACAGAGGGTTGCAAATAATTTGAATAAAAGCTGCAGAGAGCAGATGGTAGAAATATTCCATTAGAAGAGCTCCAAATATACTTTAATTCAGCAAGGGGAGAGTGAGAATAGTAGATAAGAAGTTCAAAGGAAAGCTGGCATCATCATAATCGAATTAATATTACTAATAAATAGCAGTTATAAGCATCATAACAATAATAATACAACTGAATGGAAAATGAAGGGGAAAAAAGGATGCCAAAGTTGGGTTACTGAACTCTGATGGATGCCACCAGACAAGAGCAGCCTGCTTTGCATCATTCTCTTTCTAAGATTACCAGTACAGCCAGATACCACCAGTCTGGCACCATATTATATTATTTCTGGCTTTGGCCAGAGCGCTGAATCAAAGGAATCTCCTGGGTTTCCCAACTCTTTTCTGTCTTTGCACATCATTACTGGATGCTTGGGTGCCTCTCAAGGATGAGAAATACACAGCTCCTTGCAACACAGTAACTTCCTCACTGGATGCCTTGCCCCAGGGTAAAGATCCATGAAAGTCTGGGGTTCAACTGAATCGCTCATCTTTACACTCTTTTTTTTTCCCCAATCTTAAAACTGCACAAGAGCGTGCCCCGCAACGCCGGGGAACCCTGGACAGATCACAGCAGCAGAAATGGGTCACTGAATCAGTGCTAGAAAATAATAAATCACCAAAGCTGCAGTTCTCAGGTGGAACTTTGTTGTTGTAAAATCACGGATCTGAAATTGAGTGAATGCTGCAGAATGTTCTCCTTCAGCACTGCCATGAACGTGCATCGTATCTGTCAGAGTAATAAATGATGGCAAGAGAGCAGAAGAACCCACATCTGAGAAGGACACCATAGATACATTTTGATACAGGTGATAAAAATACACTGCCAAATGAAGAGTAATTTAGTTACTTTCTTAATAGATTGCTCATGATTAATTTGAACTTCTTTCCGCTACTCTAAAAACAAATATGGAAGAGAGACTTCCATAATCCATAGTTTAGTGGATTCATTAACCACCACATCATATGATGTGGAAAAAAAGCGCACAAATCAGATAGAAATGTGGCAAAGAAAGTTGGCAGTGGCTAAAATAGGTGACACGATGCAAAAGTAAAAGTCAACACACAAGGTTTTCTACAGAGAAATAAAGGGAAAGACATCAAATGATGCAAAATCCATGTATTTTGAAGGTTGCCTCAAATTCTGGGGTTCACCATCCTGAGTACAATATCATGTAAAACTCTGTTTAAAATAACTTACTACAAATTACACCGCAGCCTGGTTTAGATGCAATAATGGGGCTAATGGATATATATATACATTTGAAGGGAAATAAAATTCAATAAATCAGAAATGTTGCCAACTACATCAAAAAAACAGTTGAAGCATCTACTTACATCTGCAAAATTTAAGTCACACTCACAGATCTCCACTCTTAAGCACTGAAGGAGGTTTCAAGGTCAAGCATGTCACATGCTGCAACCTGCTATGCTGGAAATGGTTCTAATAAGATCAAACATGAACAGAAGAAAATTACCTGAAGAGTAGTAATGGAGTCCATGGTCAAGACTGCCAGGATTCGGTGAGTGGTCTGCTACAGCTTCTCCAGTTTCTCTTTTGCGTCCTGCAGTCTCCTCCTCTGGAGACTTTCCAGACCCACCTGGATCTGTTCCTGTGAGACATGCCCTGGGTGACCCTTCTCTGGCAGGGGGGTTGGACTCGGTGATCTCCAGAGGTCCCTTCCAGCCCCTACCATTCTAGGATTGTACAAAGAAAGTGCATTGCAGCATAAAATGTGTAAGTAGGGTAAGTATAAGCCCCAAGGAAGTGGTGAAGGGAACACCTGCATGTGAAACACCGTGGTAAGATGACTAGAACATGTGGCTGATGTTTGAGTTTGTAGTGAAACAGTTGGGATGATCTGGCAGCAAAGTGCCCACCAGAACCAGCTGGGAGGATGCCACAAGGAAAGAAACGCTCTGGTGCATCTACAGAAAGAGAAGCTATAAATTGGTTTGCACATATTTTACAGCCTTCCCCTTATACCAATGATTTCTGAAGGTAGCACAAAGAGAGAAAGGGTGAGAAGTAGAGAAACGGAGGGAATAGGATCATAAACACCCACTCCCAACCGAGCCCAGAGAGGGGACTGCAAACAAACAGCCATCCCAGCACTTCTTTGTGCAAGGATTCCGAGTTATTCTTGACGCTAGCACAAGCAGAAGAACTAGAAGGCATTCTGACACACATTTCTGAAGCAAGCCAATTTTAACTTGGTGCTTCCTTCACACCTCTCTGCTGAGCCGTCTCCTTGCTGTGCATTGCCACCTGCAGGACAGCCAGCCACGGCCAACGATGCTGCTGCTTCTTCAGATAAAAAAGCTCAAAATGCTGCTCTCCTCACAGCTTTTTAACAACCGTTTGTTGTTATGAATCGGTTAAAACCAAGAAGCTAAAAGCACGCCTGTCTCCATGACCATAAAGGTCTCTGTGTGCTGCTGAGATGAGGCAGCACTGGTGCCTCCCAGGCTAGAAAGGGACAGAGGGTGAAGGTTCATGGTCACTACAACTGCCCCGTCCGTGTTGTTACTGCAGCTACCAAGGCAAAGCGAAATAAAGAAACCGTTCTGGAAATTAAAAGTCTCACTTTTGTTTAATGACTGGGAAAGGAGGGAAAGGAAGATGAGAGATCTGTATTTAAAGATAGATACAGAAAATACAGGATTTAAAGGAAATATTGCATTAGTTGGCTTTCAGAAAGTCTGATTTCCCAGAACGGCTTGATTAATTCTTCCAACCAACCTCACGGCACCTTTCAGTGCTTGCTTAAGACCGGGGGATGGAGAATCAGTGCACATAAGTTGTACCTTATGATATAGCACATGGAACCCTGGCTCTACTGATCAGCAAGGTAAAGCTTTCACTGATCCATATGACAATCCTGCTAGATCCACAGCCTGGGTGGAATAACTGTGTGAGGGTTTTTCCTCACTGAAGCTTTGTAATTGCCAAGGGCAAAAATGAACATTGCAGAATTTCCTCCTGCGTGGCCTGCGCTGGGTGTTCCTGCTCTGGCAGGGGGGTTGGACTCGATGATCTCCAGAGGTCCCTTCCAACCCCTAACATTCTGTGATTCTCTGATTCTAAGAAAGCAACTCCAACAGTTTCATGATGCACACAGGGTAAAACTGCCCTCTTCTGAGGACACGCTGGATAAAACCAGCAGCAGTTCCCTTGTTGCAAGGAGGAACCACCTGAGTATATTCTCCAGAGGACTGCTCCTTTCCGCTAACTATTGTTAACTGCTGGAAACAGAAGGAGGTCTAATGCAATCCACTCAAACAATGAGGCAGTTAAGCTTCAAATCGTAGATGTGAGGCAGTCTCAGCTGAGCTGAGCGTGTCACGAGCACTGTACAGCAAGGAACCATCTCACTGTCCTAGGGAGCACGGCACAACTGGGATTGCAGATGGTGGGGTCTGCCTGGAGGCAGAGCTATCTGATGTGCTCTGCTCGTACAGCACCTCGCACAGTCACATTCCTGTTCTTGAGAAAAGACCAGAGGTACCTCACATCCACCACTACCAGCACCAACTGGCAAAAAAAAACCCAAAACAAAAAACAAAACACAAAAGAAGACTGGGAAGCTCTAAACTGCACCAGAGGCAATGCTGCTGAAAAAAAAAATAGCAAATGCAAATCTGGGACATACGGGTGTGGGTGCAGTTCATCAGACAGAGGTGTCAGTCTAGGAAATTAAGTTCAGCAGAAAGCAACAAGGCTGATAAACACAATATATGAGCACAGAGTATAGAAGACTGCAACTGGCTGAGTTTCAAACAGAAGAGGCATAATGAGAGTACGTGAAATATCACCATAAATGTGGCAGTGATTAATTGTTTTCTGCGTACCATCTGTGTACAAGAAATTGGCAACACTGGTAAAAAAGATTTATGCAAGGTGCGGGAAAAATCTGTCTGTTTATAAGGAGAGTTACGTGCTGAAGCAGCTGGGGAATTTAAGAAATCCTTTCATTCAGAGGTTTTTAAGAACAGATGAAGCATTATTTGGACTCTTGCCACTTGGACTTGTCCTTATAGTCTCAGCTCAAGAGATTCAATGATATCACAGACTTTTTTCTCTTGCTTATTTTTCTCATCAGTATCTCTTTAGTCATGTGCAGCTTAAAAAAACATGACCGTAATGCAACTAGAAATGAAATACAGGAGGAGAACACACGTGCATTATTTCTTTTCTTCTTCTTTTCACATTTCTTGAAGCCAAAGCAATTTCCACAACTTCCAGTTTCATTCATGATTTTTAACACTGAGAGACTAATCACACTGGAATCCAGACAAATAATAAAGATCAACAGTGAGAAATACTCAAAACCTTTTTTTTTAACATACATGAAACCAAGATATATGTGCTGTTAAGTATGTGTAGTGTTTTTATAGCCGTGTATTCCAAATCTGAGTCATGCGGTAACGTACCTCTATAAATTCTCAAGGACACCCAGGGAACTAGATACATTTTACTACAATCATATAGCTTGAAATAGACAATTTTATAGAAAATATATTATTTACTCCCAAGATGCAACACTAGGAGTCAGTGAAGGCACCACAAATAGGAAGCACAACACATCAGGATTCATTCTGAAACGTATACAAGCAGCCCACAGATGTCTTCTGCATTGGAGGCACTAAATTTCACATGACTATAGAAAACAGATGTGCCATATGTTTACATCATGAAACCCAGCATTTTGTGCTATTTGGAAAGCTGGATTTCAGAGTTTCAGGCTATTGGAAAGGTACTAGGAATGACCTGAATATGGTCTGCTATCTTGTACAAGAGATGTGGCAATTAATGTCCAGAAATGGGGAAGGAACACTAACAGTGGTGGTTCAAGAAACAGGTAAATTTAGCTACAGATTAGCAAGTGGTTGATGTATGAAGTCCATATCAAAAGCAAGCACTTGGGACAGTTTTACCTTCCGTGCAGATTGTGGGTGGCGATATTTCTGCCTGGGTCAAGGCAGAAAGGTCAAGGTCTAACTAGCCATTTTTTCTTTGAAAGTAAGAATTAAGAAGAATTAAGTAAGAATTAATTTGCCCTGACTCAAGTGATCCTCAAGTGAGATGTAGAGTTTAAGGAGGTGGTTTAAGTTGCCTGTACAGACAATGAAAACAAATAGGCCTTTGCAGGCACCAGTTCATCTTACCTTAAATTATTACAGTCCCAGTTCATCGCTGCTCCTACACAGGCAGTTGGTTGAAACGCCAAAAATTTTCCATGTGTTTGTTTCCTGGACCTGAGCAATGGTATGTGGCATTTAGACAACCTGACAGGCAACTGCTTTGCCTTTGGGAACATCACAGCCTCTCCCTTGCTTTCCTATAGAACTGGGTATTGAGAAAGCAGAAGATGTATTTCTGATTTGCAAACTGCATGATGTGGTGTTGCGTATTGAAATACCCGAGTGCCACTTGAGACACGCTGGAGTATCTGACAGATCCCTGCAGAGCTGGTAGATATTTCACAGGACCTCTGTGAGACCCATTCCCTCTGGAGGCTGCTGGAGAGGTCCCCTCAGATAGCTCAGATAGCACTAGATGTTCATGAATGAGCAAATGAATCAAGCCCAAGGACACAAAATTTGGACTTCAGCCCTCTTGACTGATCCACCAGTCTGAAATGCTCAAACCATAAGAGATGCTGACATAAGTAGCTCTGCACTTCCATATTAAATCCTCAGGCAGAGTGGGAAGAGGCGTGCAAAGGGGTCAGGGATGGTGGAGGCAAGTCAGCATCGCTTGGCTCCAGGGACAGGCAGCACAGAATCTGTTGCTTTGGGCAGAAATACACAGTCTGAATGAGAAAACACCACACAACATGGACATCCTTCTGTGAAGCCTCTCGAGGATAATGATGTGATTGCCTTTTGCTTATTATTATAAGTAGGTTATTACACAGCCCTAACTTTTCTAACCTCTATAGCAGTATTACTTAACTAGGAAAATAATAACCCAGTGATAAATTATATCATTTCTACAAATACGACGAGAAATTGTGGATAACCCAAAAGGTTAATCCCTTTTTAATCTTCACTTGCTGTGCTGGTGTGGTATAAATCTGATGGTAAATGGGGGGCAGGAGAGCAAAATAGAGCCCTTACCTCCTACATACAATACGTAGTCATCTGAAGGTTTGCTTCTTACTTTGCTTCAGCATGGTAATTTCTCATAAAAGCCTTGTGAGCTAACAATAATTGTACAACAACTACTAGAAAGCGTGGCATTTGTCTGCCCTTTCTGGCATGTACACTTTGGATGCAAGAGCCTAGGGAAAGAAAGAAATACTGCAGCTGAAATGCACAAACCATCTGGTTTTAGTACAGGAGAAAAAACTTCCTCAAGGGATGGCTCAAATACTCAAAGGATGTATCTTCCATACAGCAAACAACCCTTAGAGAACTCTGTCTGTTCAACCACAACACCGGGTAAGGAAGCTACAAGTGTTTATTCTCTGCACGGTACTTTTTGTCCCTGCTAATAGTATTCTTATGACATCAGACACTGCATAATTTGACATTCCAAATGTATGGCACTGTGACAATGATATATGAGGAAACATTTACAGAGCCTGGCACGAGAAGCAAAATTAGTACTGAAAAGTAAACGACTTGCTTAGATTGGCTGCTAGGTCTAAGTTTGCAAGGCAAATATTCAGTGTAACAGTTGAACTTGGGAACACAAATAATTGATAGCTTTCCAGCAGCAAATGTAGATATTTACAGACTACCTGCTTAACTATCTGTTTTCTGCCAGTGCCAATGTTATTTTGCTGTAGGCATGTCTGGTTATATGATCAAATGTAGCTAAAAATAATAATACAATATGAATTCATCATGTTATTTATGTAAATAAATTAAGATTCCAAAGAGAAAAGGTTGCAAAAACATAGAGGAAAAGAGCCTGTGGAGGTCACTCAAGAGAAATTAATAGGGTAGTGTTCCCTGTCCAAAGTATTTGGCCTTCTTCTGGCCAATTTTTAAAACCATTTGTGAAAGGAAAATTAAGAAATATACTGATTTTTTTCTGCTAGGCTCCCTTCCCCCTCCGCCCTTGGGCTCATTCAGGACACATCCTCACACTCAGTTTGCCTTAAGCTCAATCATCTCAGCAGAGTGTTCCTGAAGGTCAAGAAGGAACAAAAAACATATATCAACATGAAGGGAAAAGGAATAACCTAAGTGGGGGTGCCAAGAAAGGATCAGAAAGAAACCAATCATATCCTGGGTAACAGACGAAGGACAGAGGAAAGAAAAGCGTCACTCTCTAAATTCCAGCCCCGCAATCAATCATTTGGTTATAATATAAATTGGCAGAACAGATTATGCAAAACTTATGAAACCACCAGTATGACCTCATCACAGCTAATGTTAGGACAAGGAATGCTTTGGTCTACATTTTCAAGTGGGTAGCTAAAATGGATGGATGCATTGCCAAGAACTCAGGATCAAGACGGGTCTTTCACAGATCTAGGGTGACAAGACAAAGGCAAAACTCCCATAGCCTTGAGCATTGCTGGATTCACTTTCTGCAGGTGATAAAAGGTCTGTAATGTTCCCAGAGTGCATCTGACTCAGCACAGCTACAATACATTGCTGCCTCACCCAGTCACAGCTAGGGCTTGGAAAGGGTATCAGATGAGAACTTCCTAATGCAAGAGCATCTCGATATACCTCCAGCCCTCTGCATCTAAAATTCCTTTTGTTCAAGGTGTTGGTATATATACTCACTTTTAAGAAGCTATGAGAGGCTTTTGTTCCCGTCCAACTCTAAATGCAGACTTCTTCAAGCGAAGGAGGTCAGGAAGCAAGACTCTGCTTACTCTGATCCTATTTGTCTCAATCCCAAATTAACAAAATCCTGATGTTTGGTTTCTGGACCAATGCTGATTTATACTACTCTTTATTATATTAAGTTCTTCCTTAGTTAAAGAAAAAAAAAATTAAACTGCTATAAACAATTTTTTATCTTTCACTCAGATCTACCACCAAAAATCAGAGTGGGTTTTGAAATTTTGATGATAATTTGATAATAATAAAATAAACCCTCCTTTAAATCAGGTATTTTAACATCCCTTAGTAACTACTGTAAGGTCTTAATTTATGTTTTTAGTAACTGCTAAAGAGCTCATTAATTGATGACTTCATTGCATAATGACAATAACAATTTAATTCTAAAGTGGAAACTGGAAGCAGATTAAAACTCAGCCACAAATTCCTATGAAGCCCGAACCCTGAAAATGAAAGTACATGGATAAAAACTGGTTTTATGTAAAGAAGAAAGACAATGCCAGTTTATATTCCAGAGAGGAACACAGCTACATCACCTGGTCCCACGTCTCTACACAAAGCCTTTTCTCCTCCTGTAAAAGGAGTGATCAATAAATATCAATTTTCTTCAGACAAAAATCTCTGTCTATAAGCAATTTCTCACTAAGTTGACAGCCCTTTTTTAAAGTCCCAAATCAGAGCTACTAGGCTGCATTTTGGTAAGAGTTGTGTCCTCCAGGAACACTTTCAAAGTCACCTCTAAGTTGCTTCTAGGACTAGCACTGAAAGGATTTAAGTTAGAAGTAAAGTTGTCATCGTTTAAGCCCAGACAGCAACTAAGCCCCACCAAGCCACTCGCTCACTCCCCCCGTCCCCAGTGGGATGGCGGAAGAGAATCAGAAGAATAAAAGTGAGCAAACTCATGGGTTGAGATGAAGACAGATTAATAGGTAAAGCAAAAGCCTTGCACACAAGCAAAGCAAACCAGGGAATTAATTCACCACTTCCCACGGGCAGGAAAGCTGGGCTCCACTGCACACAACTTCTTCCTTGGGAATAAAAATGCCATCACTCCAAACATCTCCCCACTTCTTCCCCCAGCTTTATATGCTGAGCATGCTGTCATCTGGTGTGGAATATCCCTTTGGTCAGTTGGGCTCAGCTCTCCTGGCTGTGTCCCCTCCCAGTGTCCCGTGCACCCCCAGCCTGCTCGCTGGTGGGGTGGGGTGAGGAGCAGAAAAGGCCTTCACTCTGTGTAAGCTCTGCTCAGCAGTAACCAGAACATCCCTGTGTTGTCAGCGCCGTTTCCGGCACAAATCCCAAGCGTGGCCCCGCAGCAGGTCCTGTGAAGGAAGTTCACTCCTTCACAAAACCAGTACAAAAGGCTAGCATCCCATTAGAAGCTGCAATACGGATGGCTCCAATGAGTTCCTGCCCCAGTCCTCTAGTGAGACAACACATCAAGACAGTATCTGTTCTCTTCTTAACTCAGATGACTTCCACACCAGCTTATCAGCAGGTCAGATTGCAGCTCAGAAGCTTGAGACTGACATGTCTTTTGAGATAATCAAGAGAAGCAGATGCACAATTGTATTATATCTGTTTATTTTTGGCAGGTTGACAGCGTTTGGCACAGAAAAACGGGAGTGCTGTGGGAGGGAAAAGCAAGACTTGCTTTCTTTTACTTTTAAAGCTACGCTGTCTTGTGGGACCTCATCAGGAGTTATGTTTCATAAGACTAAAAAGACTATCCTGGATAAATAAGATTAATAACATCAATTATATACCTGTCCGGACCAAATAGTTCGACGGAAACATTACTTTGTTTTTCATTATTATAGAAGAAAGTGCTTTATAAATGCTGTCACTCAATGTGTGACACGGTCCACATTGCGATCCCGTCCAGAGCCAAGTAGCACACTGTTCAGTCTGGCAGTGGTGCTGCCCAGCAGCAGAGTCAACCACAGCCATATACCACTGTGAGCTATGTTGGAGAGTGCTGGAAGTACAGAGAAAGAGACTGAAAAAGGGATCTCGAGACATAGAGAGGATAAGTTTGGGAGAGAGCGAGAACACGGACCAAGATAAGTGTTTATAGAATCCTAGAATGGTAGGGGTTGGAAGGAACCGCTGGAGATCATCGAGTCCAACCCCCCTGCCAGAGCAGGGTCACCCAGGGCAGGCCACACAGGAACAGAGCCAGGGGGGTCTTGAAAGTCTCCAGAGGAGACTCCACAACCTCTCTGGGCAGCCTGGTCCAGGCTCTGTCACTCTCACAGTAAAGAAGCTCCTCCTCATGTTGAGGTGGAACCTTCTACGCTCAAGTTTATACTTGTTATTCCTTGTCCTATTACTGGACACTAGAGTAAAGAGATTGGCTCCTTCCATTGGACACCCACCCTGCATGACACAGCCTAAAAAATTAGTCATCACTCAAAGACAAAGTTATGTTTTTGGTATAAAACTGTCTGGTGTAAGGGAACAGCATGTATTTTGCTGAGGGATAGATCATCCCATCGTAACAGTCTCTCTGGACATGGAAAGCAAAGCCCACAGTCAGCAAGAGAAGTAAGAAATTAGTACTGTTTACCTTGAAAGAATTCAGAAGTTGGCAGGACAGAAGTAATGTGCTCCCTGAAACTCTGTAGTTTCAAGGTGATGCTGAGGGCCCAATTTTTCCGTGTCCTTTGCAATCAATCACTTTCTTAAAACAAATCAAAACAACTACGTAACTGAACAGGGGCAAAACTGTGGGCTTGGATTCATAACAATTAACAGCTTTCAACAAAATCTGAAAGAATAATAAACTCTTTAACAGCAGATGTGAACTAAGACTGATTTGTTCAGCATAACTTGCTTGATGCTGTTAAAGCCAAGCTGCATGAAAAAGAAGATAGATTTATGTATTCTTCAGTATGAAAAATGTCAGAAAATATTGGGGGGAAAAAAGCTATGTTCAGTCTCACTGGAAGATGATTCACCATCCAGCTCTCGTAGTCACTGAAGTCAGACACATTCATTACCCATTATGCTGAGGACTTTTATTTCTCCCCTTCTGGTGAATAAGCAGTGAATTACCCATATCACTGGGCCATCTCACTAAATGCAGCAGCTGCTGCTCACCGAAATAATGATGATAAAAAGTTTATCTGTGAAGGCATTTAAATAAATGGAAGCTGCCTCTGCTAGTCACAGAGATTTATATTCCATCCTGAGAGCAGTGTACACAAATTATAAAAATCACCCGTCGATGCCACTTGCAAATACACATGCCCAGTGAATGCCTCTGGTTTAAGACTCTTCCTTTCATAGAGGAGAGGTATTTAGCAATCTGCAGGGGCAAGGTCAATGAAAATGTGAAAAGAAATCGCTAGAGGAGGACTTACAATGTTCTAAATCCTCAAGGCCCCATGTTTCATGCGGATTGGATTTTCGATTCCTACTTCCCATTGGTAGCTCACGTTTTCCTAAAATTTTAATATAGTTTGATTAATGTTGATAAGCTACAAATTCGTGTAGTCAGTATTTTCCAGAACAGCAAGCCCAAAGAACTCGCCCATTTGCTTGGTAAACGGAACAAGGACGGGCCAAAGAGGCAGGTCAGATCTTCACAAAGCAAATCTCAACCCGGACTCAGTCCTGAGCATACTGCAAATTAAGCTGCTGTTTGTTTTGGCCTTCAGACAGTTTAAGGCCAGGTAGCAGAGATGTAGATTTCAGTCATTTGTCAGACTCCCGTATTGAACTTCATCAATTGTGAATATACCACAATTCAAAAATAAGTCGGTCATTTCCACTCAATCAGACTTTGTCATCCTTTATCCCGATGGAGCTGCCTGCCAAGTAAAGGACTCCATCATACGCAGCACCTTTCTCCTCACAACTCATGTCTGAAGACAAACAGAACATTAACAGTCAAGCCATGAATACGACATCTCAGCTTTCAACTCACTGGCACAATAAATACCTAACAGGGACTGCACCAATAGCTATTAAAAAAATAAAAATGCTAAGGAATTGACCTTTATTTTGAATCTTTTCATCTCGTCCCAGCCTACTGAGTATCTCGCATACTTAAAGAACACAAAGATTCCCATAATTATTCTACAGAAATGAAAATCCCTTGCTTTTGGTTATTAGAAGTGAGGTGCTTGTAGATAACATGCTGCCTCTGCCAAACTGAGCAGCAGTTGATCTTACAGAGGAAAAATGCCGTGCAGGTATCCCAAACAATCCTAAGTGAGTAGTGGTTTTAATTCCAAGCATATTGAAAGACTTAGAGCAGATAAAGTGACATATAGAAAAGACAAGATTGAAGAAATTATTCCTATCGAAATGTGTTAAGTAGAATTAGAAGTTTAGGTGGAATAAATGTATAGAGTGACATAAGAATGATAATGCTTGCTTTCCTGGTTCATAATCTGACCTCTAGGGATCTGCTTCTCCAGTAACAATGCCAATTTTCTCAGCATTTCACAAATAAAATAAAATCAGCTCTCAATCTACTCAAAAATAAAATGTGTTAAAATTATCTCTTTGCCAGCTGAAGCCAGGCAGAACCAATCCCTGTGCTCCTACCTGGTCCGTACAATCACTTCAGGAGAAACCTGGCAGATCCACTCCAATTCAGTAGCCCAAAACTCTCACTCTGTCAGATCCAGGGTGTGCACCAAACTCAGGGACTCTGAAGAATTTGATTCAATGGCTCAGCTGTGGTCTGTGAGGGCATTTCAAGTCATTGATGCTTCTAGCTCCTAAAACAACTTTTGAGTGCAGGCTTTTGAGGAAAAGGCACTTGATAATGTTCTCTTTGAACTACCAGATTTAACATAACTTTAATCTACAAAAATTAAACAAGAAAAGCCCTGCTTTGCTCTTCTTTTCCTTTTATTCCTTGGTGTTGCAAATAAAAGTGCTTTCAGTCGGCTCATTCTCAAGATAAACTCAACCCTTCAACAGAACCCCTCACGAATTAGCTATTGTGATAAAAATCAGCTTGTTTTGCTCATGTTTGTATTATACTGAACTTTCTGAGTGAAGAGAGACATTTTAAGGTCCTCTTTGATTCACATGTACACAGGGGGTTGGACTTGATGATCTTCAGAGGTCCCTTCCAACCTGTAACGTTCTGTGATTGAGTGAAAACCAAAACAAAACACAAAAAAAACCCCCACGCCTCTGTGTGAACTGCAGCAACCTAATGGAAATTAAAGAGCACGGCATTTTAACAAATACATGGCCAGATTAAGGGTCAAACTGAGAAAAATAAGGCAGCACACTCCCTAGAATACTACCCATAAAATGTGTCCTGCTAACTTCATCTAAGGAGGTGCTAGTTTTAGCTACTCGGTAATTGCTCCAGCTAGATTCATGTACTGGTTTGGCTGAACTCTTAGGCTGTGTAGAATTTTTGAGTTTGTCTGTTTCTTAAATGGTTTCAGATGGTTTATTTATCACTTTAAACGAGCTCTTATTTATAGCAGGTACTTCAGATCTTCTCACCTAGGAATATGTCTCTTCTTTTACTATACCCTGAACAACAAATGTTCCAGCACGTGGCTTAGACTCAGCTTCAAATATCAAAAGATGGACCTCACCAAACTTCAGTTGTCTCAAAGACTGGCATCAGGTTCAACATAATCATCAAGGCTTCTACTCTGCAGTCACTGGAGAAAGGCGAGACACCTCCAGAGAGGATTCATCTCAACTATTCCAGGTTAAGATAAAGGATCCACTGGAAGTACCTGCCTCTATTCTTTTGAACACAGCCAGTCCAGGCTGATGGCTAACTTCCAACACTTTCAGTTAAATGAGATCGATCCCACCCTTACTGCCTAAGGCTGTACCGAATTACCAAGAAAAAACCAGAGCGTGCACCAGGATTTTGATTGCACAGCTCAGAGCCTGCTGGAGCTTGCTTGGCTTTCCTTTCTGTGGACATCAAAGCAACTAGGAAACAGCCTTGTGCGCTCCAGGGTCATAGCCCGGAAAGGAGCCAGGATGCAGTCTCAGACAGCACCTCAGCAGTACTAGTAAGGGCAGGTTACAGCTGTACAACCTCTCACTGCTGGAGATGTGCCTGTTCAGCACGGTGCGGTGCTGCGGAGAGAACCTGGAGGCTCCTTGGAACCAGCTAGTCCAGAAGCAAGGTAACTGCCTTGACCCAGCCTGGCGTATCAGCTTTTCATCACAGCTAATTAGCTACTTTAATTTGGCACACTGTCCTTGTTCTATGCAAGCTACACGGTCCAAAGCCAGCTTGGTTATAACTTCATTTGAGATATAGCCAGAGTGCCTGGAAACTCACATGGATTTTGCACTATAAAAGTTGCCTCTGTGACTAAATGACTGGAAAACACGTTTTCCCCACACGCACAAAAAAAAACCCCAAACATTTTCTGGAGCGTAGTCCAAGCCCAAGGGAGATAAAGGAGGAGAACTGTAGAAGCACAAGCCCTGAACAGTCTACCAAACCACAATAAACAAAAAATATTTCCATATTGAGGAATCTCTGCATACATAGACCACATTCTTCATTATTCTGGATTTCATTATTCTGGAATTCATTATTCTGGATTTCCAGACACAGAGCAGGATGGGAGTGATGTGTTTCCATACTGCATGTGCTCACTGAAACAACGATTGAAATTAGCTGCCATTTGGCTTCTTGAGGCCCGAGGAGTTGGAAGTTTGAAGGAATTCACACTTATTCAAGTGATACCAGTGAAGAGGGAGAATTAACATCAGCACGTCTATCATCAATCTGTCTGCTTGGTATATATACTATATGCTTTTCCTGAACATCTTCATCACTTTCTCTTGTTGGATTTAGCCTGTCCATTGTTGTGGAAAGCGACTCAGTCTTTCTGCACATCTGCCATCTCTAAGCAAGGTCATTACCATAGAATCCTCAGAAGTAAAGGCAGAGACAGTCACTCGGGAGACTCATGACTCACACTCTACACTGAAAGTCAACGGTGCAATGACTTTTTCAAGGTATTCAGAGGCAGACATCAGAATGACATGGAACTTAACTTCAGTATATATATTTTGGCAGTATCTGAGGGCAAGAAGCACGTAAGGCCAGATGGTCTACTTCCTAAGTGCTGTTAATGGCATGCAGGGAGACCAGGAATGATCTCTATATTCCTTTCTGGTAACTCCCCAGGCACAGGGAGCTCTCAGCAGAAACAGACCCTCAGCATCACCTTTCCAAAAAGCTCTAGAAACAGTGACTGACAGGAGCACAATGCTTCCTGGCAGTCTCCAGCTGGCATGGAAGGTATCACAAACTGGTCCAACTCTCATCTTAGCTTAACATTCGTATTGTGCCACCACCAATAAGGGCAGCTGAGCAATCCTCCTTTTCTCCCTTTGCTCACAGCAATAGAGAATCCATACCAGGAAGATTTGGTCCTTCATCCACCAGGAAATTTGCTAGAGGTAGATGTGAGCTTCTGATGGTTCAGTGAAGTCAAATTTGTGCAATTAAACAAACTAACTTTGAATTTTGTGTTCCAAAGATGATTTGGTATGATATAAAAAGAATGAGCATTATTCTGTGGGCTTCTAAGCACAGTAACTCTGTGACGTGCTAAAATCTTCCACTTTCAGTGCCCCAATCCATGTATTAGTCCACTCGCTGCCATCATTACCAGATGCACCTAAGTCCTTCACAAAATGTACTTTGCTGAAGCCTGATACTTTATGTCAGTTAAATCCCAGTGCAGTTCACTTAGGACCTGTAAGAAAGGAGTCACCCTGTCTCCCAGCACAGTCTTGGGGACAAGTACCAGGCATACTTTCACCTCTCCTCAAATCTGAATCAAGTCATCTAAAGTGACAACAGCCCCTTTCAGATACCTGTTCACCTAGAATACAACACTTTCTTCCATGAAACTGAGGGAAAAAACCCATGAAGAAATTAATTCCAGTTCTGAGAGAAGTTTTGTGGGGGTTTTATCTTTAATTTATGGATATGCACACACTAATCTCTCTGCCTCATTTTAAATGTCTGATGGAAACTGGCTTCACAGTTGATGCGACATCTTGGTCTCATGGGACAGAAGGAAAGAACAGCTTGATCTACAAGTGGAAGTGCAATTAAAGTTAGTTGCAGCATGCTTTAATTTTTAGGAACGTGGGAGGATCAATCACACACAGTTTACACTGGAAAAGATAGACCAATTAATATAGGCAGGGAATGATGCATCCAAGCAGAAATAAAAGGCAGCCTCAGCACCTTTCTAACCAGTGTGGGGTGGGATTTTCAGTAAGACATTGTGCCTTGCTGTCCAGAAGGATGCCTACCTGCACACAGAGCTGATCCAAATCAGATCCGGGCCCTGAAGCAAACACAGCTGTACCAACTAGAACTCAGCTTTTTTAAAGTACAAATATTAATAAGATTTTTTTCAGAAGAGCTAGAGAGCTTGGTACAGTCTCTTCCCTATATAAATAATATCATTAGCATATTTTTCTTTTTAATTCTGCTATTTGAATAATTTTAATCCTCGCTATCCTCATACAGCTCCTAGCAATCACGTATTAAGGAAAAATGTATGTGTACCAATTAATTCAGCTTATCAATGTATTTTTTATCAATTTATATGGATACTAGCTCCTCAACAGTCAGGAGAAATGCCTAAGAGCAAGCATTTTGTTTATACACAACTTGATTAAAACTAAACATAATGCAGCCTCTCCCAGGTGATGAGAGAGCTGAAACAGTCTCCAGTTCCCTCTGACTACTGGGGGGGAGAAAGAGGATTCAAAATGCAAAATGAGTTTCAGACTTAAAAATGAAATTATGTTAGCCATTCAGATCTAGTGTAAATGCCACTGAATGTTAAACCAAAGAGATAATCTTCCCCTCAGGAAAAAAGAAAAAAAAGAAAGAAAAGTTTTCAATTCATCTCCAAGCATGGGATTAATTCAGTAAAATTACAGTCTAGCCTCCCTTCCACCAACTCCAATCATAAACAACCCGGTTCTGCAAAGGACCAAGTATCCTTTCAGGCTGATTGCCAGGAAATCCAATCATGCTTGCCAGGACTCCATCTAGGGTTGTTATTGATACCATGTTTTGCAGCAAGGAAGTAAATCATACTCATAAACAAATACAGAATCAAAATACACTTATTTTGTATTTCAGGGCTAAACAGTAGCTGCTGGCTCTCCATTGAGGGATGGGGAGACAAAGTCACTCCTATTTTAATGGCATCGCAGAGCAGTTTCACATGCAGCCCTGCTACGGCCGTGCTGAAGTCAAGGAAATAATAGAACTGAATTCTTCAGTGGGAGCAACAGCAATCTCGGACCACCCTCCAGCCACACTGTGCTAGCAGAACTGATGTAGGTCCAGTGAGCAAGGGAACAGTCCCAAGAGAGACACCAACGTGTGGAAGTGCATATGTAGACATGAAGAAAAGTCTTTTCTCTGAAGACACCCCAAGTGAAAACGAAATGCTCTCACTGGTATGGATAATCTATGGTGGTTATCCAAGCCACGTTGTACAAAACACCCTTTACAACCATTTGTACCATCAAAGCCTTCTGAGCAATCCTCCCTGGTGGGTGTCCCTACATAACGTACAAACATAGGCACGCCCTCAAGGATGCTCCTCACCTTGAACATCCTTCAGTCCATGATCCTGGCTCAGGAAAGGATTTAATGGCATGTGTCTATGCTTTGTCAGTAAAGCTGGAAACATGAACTACTGATACAGTGGCAACAAGGTTGAAACATTCTCCAGAATAAGTTTTTTCTAGAAGATGAATGGGAGAAAGGATGAACCATCAACCCTCCTCCATCCTTTAACAGACAAGGAAGGAGGCTCAGAGAGATAAAACCACTTGCCAAGGATCAGTCTAAAAGTCTTTGGCAGAGCTGGGCACTCACACTAGACTTGCTGTTAATTGGTTGAGTACTTTAACCCCCAAACATTTTTTTTTTCTACTAGAAGAGTAAGCAAAATTACATTGATTACTTAGTATGTAACTGGCTAGAAGAGAGGACAGTCAAGTGAAAGCCGAGCAATGTTCTAAAATCACAAGAGTTATGTCTCCATAACTGAAAAAAAAGAAATGTGGAAGTCGCTGCAAATGTTTTATTATGGAACCCCCATTTTCTAATGGTCAGCCCACTGGGAAGATGGAAAAAAATACCCTGAAATCATTCAACAGAGTAAGACCGTAAGACTCGGAGATTGTTGTTTGGATCTGCAAGATGCTACTAACAATATTGCTATTTTAAGAATTCTGAAGTATCACATTAAACCTCTATTGTTGTGTTGAGAATCTGAAACATTATCTACTCTGTACCTCAAGTAAACAGAGAACCACATCAAAAAACTGACAAAACCTTCAAAGTATACAATTTAGTCCACGGACATGCTTTATTCTTTGTGCCTTGCAACCTGTATATTTTTTAGTTGAAAATAAATCGCTTCAGAACTTGACTCCATCCTTCCACTTGAAGAGAAAGAGACGAGAATGGCTTCAGCAAAAATTCCTTTGCACCTGTAAAATACACCTTCCTCTAAAGCTAGAACCCATAAATGGACACTTTCCTTATGTCAGATTTTGCCACAAAGTGTAACTCTGGCTCAGGTTATTTTCATTTCTTTTCTCACCTGCTTGACAAGTTCAAATTAAGACAACTGGCAAAACTAAGAGTCCTGTTATCTGAGCTGCAGCTCTGTTAGTTCAAAGGCAGCTGGGAGCAATAGGCACCTGCTAGGACATGTCCAGAGATGCAGAGAAACCTTTACATTTTGTGGTGGAAAGTCAATTTGCAGAAGTTTTAGAGGGAATTAAACTGGGCAGGAATAATGTTCCATGTCATTACACGCATTCAACATTTTTAAACTGAATGGCAGAAATGCAAGCTCAGGATTTCTTCCTTGCTGCCTGCTGAGCAAGTCAGACCTTCAGCCCTTTCTTTTACTTTAGTTTCCTTAATGAAGGGCAACAGGGTACAAAATCTCTGATTCAGCTCTGAGCCTATTTACAGACCATCAGCCCACGAAAGAGAGCAGACCCTGAGGTTTTTGTTAATAAGCTAAGTTGAAACTAAGCCCATCCTTGTCTGTGACAGACAGATGTTAGCAGAGAGGCACCGTTTTCCCAGAGTAAATACAATGGAAAGGTTTTTGACGTAACCAGTGAAGCTGCAATGAGCTCCTACCTACCCTATCTGCAAGTCTAAACATCTATGTTGACATCCCTACTAAAACTTCTGACTTTTAAAATCATAAGATACAATCCTTTTTCACCTCCAAAGAGTCGTTAGACTCCTAATACAAAATTCAGTCAGTTTGAAGACAGCTCAGAGAGATGACTGAAGATCAGGCCAGGCCATTTTCATAGGATCATAGAATGTTAGGTGTTGAAAGGGACCTCTAGAGATCATCAAGTCCAAAGGACATGCTACGAAGCTCGGTGAAAAAACATTAAACTTAATTTCTGACAAAAGTTCATTTCATGCACACATTTTCCAGTTGAGGCATTTGTATCGTTTGTGCTGGAAGCACGCCTTTGATCTGTTTGCCATTGCAGAGGATAGGTGAAGAATGACCTCACAGGAGAACCAAATGGCAAATGATGTTGTGTCGGCCTCTGAAGAGGCACAACTACGTGTAAGTCCCTGTTTCAAGCCAGAGAAAGGAGAAATTCAGAGATTTACTTACCATTTCCATGTCCTAAATACCTGCAGAGTTTCTCTTCCAAGATAGCAGGTTTCCATTTTTGCCCTCATTATTTTCTAGGAAATTTCAAAATACTGAAGTTTTCCCTACATTAGATCAAGATGAATAAGTATTTTGTACATCAAAAAAGCTTTACAAACCCGGTTCATAGATCACTATGCTGCACTCAGCCCTGACCTAAGTGATTCCATCGACTGGCACAGATTTGTGCCCAGTTTCACAAAGTCTGATTTAACCCTGATCTCTCAACTGCTCTTGGGCAGACCTCAGAGCTGCTTCCACTTATTATTTTGTACCACAAGCAACTATTCCACTATTCAGCATCAATTTCAAATCAACTGAACAGCACCACAGTCAGCCAGTTATCCAAATATACCTCGGATAGGTAAGGCTCAATTACCCTGGAGGAGTGAAGAATAGGTGGGAGAGATTCATCACCGACTCGATTATCAATAAAAGATGCAATCAGCAAGGGGCTGCATGAAATAAAAGAATTTCTTTGTGTGGACACATTTTATGTTTTGTTAAAACCAACTTGTAATCTTTTCTTGGCTTTTTTTCACAGAGATGAATTGGAGTGAGCAAGACAAGACTTTTTCAGTAGTATAAGTCAGTGCGCAGAGAGCTGTGATGTAGTCCATAATAATCAATGAATATTTTTGTTCTGTTCTTGGCAGAATTATTCAAATGACAGCCTCCAGCCAACACCCAGACCACATGTGGATTTCACTGGTGAACTTCTCCACATGGATTTCTCTCCAGGACCTCCGCTCCAGGTCTTGGGCACAGGTCAGCAAATTGTGTGGAGTTCCAAATCATTCTTATACTGGAATTTCAATTTTCTGCCACACTCTACTGTAGAAAAGCAACTAAAAATAAAAGGCTTTTGGTTTATCTATTGTCAGTCAAAGCCTTAAATCCATTGCATTTGTACAGTAGCTTGTCTTTGGGTTTGTTTTTAATTTAAGAGCAATAAAATGCTTTTCTTCTTGATTCAATAATATGCAAAGCTTTGGAGTTCTGCATCCAAACAAGTTTTTAGCAGTGTAAGCATGCAGTCAACTTTTATTATTACTACCACTACTACTATTATGTGGGGTTTTTTGAAAGCTTTGTTGCCTGTGTGGCTTCTATCCTTATCTAGCATGGAATAATTTATCAGTCCCTTACCTGGGGGAAAATGAGAGGTTTCCTTTTCTTCTTCCTTGAATGTTATCTGCTTCAAGACAAAATGTAACAGCTGCTGTTTTCTATCAATTATTTATGAATAGAAAAAAAAATACAGTATCTGATCCTGTATTTCTTTGTGAATAAGTCAGCTAGCTATATTTTTCCACAGAATATACAATTAGTATATACACAATAGAATCCAAATAAAAGAAAGACTGAGATAAATCTGCATTTGTAAGCAAAAAGAGTAGCAAATGTGGGTCACTTTACAGAGTCTTGTGGCCCTAGAGATCTGCAGACAAGTTTCTGACAGGTGCTGGAAGTGCTGCTGGGGGTGAGAGCAGAGGCAGGTTCCCCTGGTGGGATACAGCGTCCAGCTCACCCCATGCTGGGGATCTCAGCCCTGCAGTGCCCACACTCAAGCCAGCCTTTGAGCTAATACGCCCTCAAGACTGCTCGCTGCTTGGGATGCTCACCTCTCCATATGGGGGATTACACAGTGGCCAGCACCTTCTGTGAGGAAGGAGGAGAAACAGTAGAATAAGCAAGCTGCAAGAAGACCAGAGTAGTCCATGGACTGCAAAAGAAAAATGTTGACAGATTCTGTGTCCCATTTTGTCAGAGGAAACATACTGGACCCAGCTGGGAATGTAAGCCTGCGCCTCTTCTGCGTCCTGCTTTCTTCAACACGCGCACACATGCTCTGGTGTGCTTGTTGGCATTAATATTTTTTATTTGCCAGCAAATATTTGCTGGCACTAAGTCCTTGTGACTGACTTATCAGTGTCGGTGAAGTCCTTGCAGAGATGCATTCATTCCAGAAAAAACGCATTTCTGAGAGCAGAAAGAATCTCATAACTTTCCTGCTACAAGCTGTACCCTCAGCAAGAGCACTCTGACAGCAGAGATCAGCACAGCCGTACCAGCATATCCACAGCAGCATTAGGTCTGCCCTAAGGTCCTGCTGTTCGACCCCTCTTTCCTCTTCAGCTTTCACCTGTCTAGATCACAACCTTTCACCTTCTCTTCAGCTTTCTACTCCAAACTTCACCATCAAAGCCCCTGCTGCTCAAAGGATGCTGAGGCCAGGTAATGTGCACAAAGATTTGTTAGCAGGATCCACTGCTGATGACACGTGTTGACTCTAACAGACAAAGTCATTTGTGGGGAAAAAAAAAAATATAAACGGAGGAGGAGGACAGAGAAAATGGGACTGGAGAGGGGAAAATGCAGAGAGAAGGAAAAACTCCCCAGATGCCAGCCAGTAAGGGCAGCCATGGTGAGCATCATCCTCTGGACAATGTCTCCAGTGGTGACGAAGGAAGATGGCGATGATGAAGAGGAGAAGAAGGATTTTTCTCCTCATCCTAAACATTTCATTGATAGCCACTCAAATTCCCAGTGAATTGCTGCTGTTTATGATGCTGTTAGCACGGACCAGAGTACACGGATCAGATGCGAGCGCTGTACGTTGGCAGTGAAGCTTCTGTCCACATATATTACTGGATCATGTTTATTGAGCTTTTGGATGACCATTATCTACTTCGTTGTGCAGAGAGTTTGGTTTCTCTAATAGGAATTAAAAGCTACAAAAGGGAAGAGAAAGAGGAAGGGGAAGAAGGGTGACTCTCAAACCATTGCTAGCTACTTCCAGGAAAGGCAGCTGTAACTAGACTGGCAGGATTTGCAGGTGCAAGTCCATGCAAATGGCACAAGAATAACAGATTGAAATAAAATAATGGGAAAATGTTGGCACTGAAGCTCAGTGGCTTCAGAGGGAGGATACAGAGCTGCAATGAGCAGGCTCTTCCCAAGGCCAAGGCACTTTGGTACCTACAGCACTGTGCAAACAGCACATCTTGAAATCCATTCCTCCCTCCACCGCCTCTCCCCACCCCAAATTTTCTTTCTGATACGGAGTCAAATTAGATTTATTTCCAGTATAATTGATAGGAATGATTTATTCACATTTTAGTGATTATAATTATCTCACTGTCTTAACATAGCTCTCAACCCGTACAGACGTAGCAACGTCAGAACTAGGTGTGGGTCTGAAAATTAAAACAGAATTGAGCTTTCTGAATTCCAAAGATTGCAAACAGAATCTGTACCATCCTATCCTTGAATTAAACTAGTAGGCTCACTACGGTTCTGATTATTACAGGTAGGGCAGGTTTATGTCAAAAAACAGAATTCAAACCAGCGGGGGAATCTCAGCAAGGAGGCTGAGGACCGAGTGCACATGGCGAGTAAATTATCCTTTCATCTTCCAAACTGCTCCCTCTGGATCATATTAATGATATGCATTAGTTGTGTGCACCGGCACAGGAACAAAAATGAGCCATGTTTCTGCAATGATGGCTTTATCAAGAGATAGGTGGACTATATAGACAGCAGCAGCTAGACAAATAAACTAAGTTGTCAAATAAACAATTTGTGAACTTCATCTTGCTTCCAAGGATTAACTCTAATCTCTCCATTTGGATTCTGTGCTCAGCTTCCATTACAGGCAAGGTAAAATCACCAGTGTCTGCGATACGTGCAGCCTGGCTGGGCCACTGCCCATCTTCCTCTGAATATAGAGGGGATTTCAATTATTAGCAAGACAAAACTAGGCAGACAAGCATGAGGACTCTGGTCCATGAAAAAGTTACGAGTGATTTACTACCACCAGCATAAGATGGAAGATAGGCCTGCTGCCCTAGGGCACTGTCCCAGGAGGGGTGAGCCCTGGTGCCAGGCAGTGGGATTTGCTGGATGCCCACTGAGCCCACAGA
>JANHFX010010435.1:1527-12733 GCA_027560015.1 Chloroceryle amazona
TCTTGGCCAGACAGTGTACTATAGTTTTGTAGCACAAGGACACGAGCTTGCGATCAGCACACCAAATTACCTTTGTCTTAACATGGATGTGTTCCTAAAGGCAACCACTTATCTTAAGTTTTGCACGTCTGGAAGCTTGAATCAGACCTAGCAGGGATGTAGATTCTAGGATCTTCTCGATTTATTGAAATCTCTGTAATTTCACATCTCCTTTTTCCAGGCATGTGTATGTGTAGGGGGTACTGTTCTACAAAATTCCGTTGTCAGTACCGTGTTTGATCTCTTTGCAGGATGGGTCATGGATGATGCTCAGAATGCTCAGCTCTTGCTAGGTGGTGAGCATGGTGAGTATGCAGTGCGCCTGTTCCCTCCTCTTCAAATGGAATCCTCTGATACTACATCAGTGTGAGTGTTGTCTGCTGTAATGAGGATGCCACAATAAATTTCCATTTTGTAATTTAAACACATTTTCTTCTGATTTTGCAGCCTCAGTACAGAAGTGTTTTCGTCCGCAGAAATAAAAAGTACATTTGCATATTAACATGAGAACTAAGGATGGGGAGCGTGTGTGGAGGAAGGGGATTTCTGTTCTCCTGCTTCCTTTACTCTGCCAAATTTGAAGTATGCATTTTTGAAGCCAAGATCATGGACCAAATGCTATAGAGCTAAACTTAATTTTACCATGACTAAGTTGTTACTGATCTATGTTAGTTTAATCATAGATTTTCATGGACTTACTCCAACTGTGGCCTAGATAAAGCAGCAGAATTTTGTCATAGGACTTGATTTGGTATACAGAGTGTCGTGAATATAATGACACTAAATAACTAACTTACAGTATTGCATGTCTGGTCTTTATTTATAGAGTATAAATGGAGAATAATTTCACTAATTTTAAATAAGTTACTGTGAGAATACAGAAAATATACCATTTTGGGTATATTGAAAATAACATAGATTAAAAAGTGAGAAATGGAGGTATTGGAAAGGAAATGCTTATATAAGGTTTAGCTTAGTAATGGCTGTGTTAGAACAGCACAGATCTGAGGAGTTCAGATCTTCTAAGACTTACTCATGCTGCCAATCCTCACAGTTCTTAACAACTTGGAAGTTCTGAAAACTCTGGTAGCAGACACTCTATTTCATACTGCAGTTTAAAGTATGATTGTATGCACTTTGAGAGACCTAGATAAAGTACTGATGAAACAAGTAAATAATTCTAAGCTTTACTATCTCCGATAAGCAAGTCCTATAAAGAACAAAAGAGTCGAAGCAGTGGTTGAAGGAGGGAATCCTTTCTCTATTCTCAGATGACAACAGACTGCAAAGATGGACGATTACAAAAGGTGAAAAGGACAGAGCAGGGTTGGTCTAGACAATGGAATTAAAATTACAAAGCACGGGCAGATATGCAGACTTGAAACTAAACTATTTTAATCTTATACATAGAAGAGAATGACTGTCTGCCATCTGGAGTTCAGGGAATCCAATGAAAGTTGGAGGTGTAAACAACCCTCATAGGATTATCAACATCTGTTTTCAGTGCATGTTGATATATATGAGTCCTTGGGGGATAAGTTAGAGAAGATAATGGGAATGAATAAAACCTGATGATATAAAAAGGATCACATCATTGTATTTGTTTAGAGACAATACTGACTTCACACCCGCTGAAAATAAATAATGCATACAATGTATCACCTCTGGTTTTTATTATCTCTTATTCCAGCTCCCATAAATCCTATAGATACAAAGTCTGCTCCTTTGGCATTCTGTATGAACATAAATGAATTACTACACTAAAACGTGCTTATCAATGTAAAAAAAAAACAAACAACCAAACAAAACCAAAAAAAAGTCCTGTTAATACTTGGCCTTGATGCCAAATGGCTTTCCATTTTCAAAGGGTCACAAAACAATATGAAAAAATATTTAAAACGTTTTGCACAAAGCAACTTAAAAAGACTGATTGACTGAGACCAGTATTCTATTGCTAGGAAGGGAACAATGATGACATTGATTATTTCCACAGTTAGAATCCATAATGTAATTGATTTTTATCTGACTCATTTAGTGTGGGCAGGCTCCATTTGTTCAAGGAACCTGTAATATATTCCTTGAATCACTTTAACTAGGAGAGAGATAAAAGTTGACGTAATGAGTTAAACACACTCACTATTTAACTCTGCTCTGCACAGGGAGTTTGCATTCTGACACGATGCAGGTTCTGTCTGGATCTACTGGTCGTTTTTGCAACCGTCTCTTTCATTTTGCTTGCTGCCAAATATTCTATAGGTCTACTTTATTTGGATTTTCCTATCCTGAGATTTCATTTTCAGGTACACTGAGTACTTGCACCTTTCACTGAGTAACTGAGACCTGAGCTGCCAGTAAATTCTAAAGTCATGACCAGTGATGACTCCAGCGAATGAGAGAGCTCGACTAGAAGCAATTATTTGATCCAGTGCATATTTTTTGACACATTTTGTGTCTGCTGCTGAGAAGCTATAGATATTTGGGTTATGAGTTTGTACTGAAACTGCTAAACACAGAAAAAATGCGTAGGAGTCCAGTAGGGCTAGAGCTAGATAAAAACCCCAAGGCTTTAATTGAAGTACCTGCTTCCAAAATTATGATTGTGATTGACTGCCACCTCTTCCTGAACCATTTAAGAACTTTCTGACTTAAATGTTCTCCAGAATTATTCCAGTGAGAATTGAAAAGCATTTACCTGCTATCTAAAGTAATGATTCTTGCTGTTTATCATGACCTGTCCAGTCACAAACGAAAGGGAATTAGGCATACAAATAGATTTGAAGGAACTATTCAGTATTTAAATACACACATACATGTGTGTGGTTTAGAGTACTACAGGCTTCAACTGTGTGCTATTGGACTTGGTCTAAGAAAAAATCTCAATTTAAGAGCTTTTAGTTCACATGTAGATCTAAAATTTGAACTTGCTGAACTTTTCTTTAAACAGACAGATTTTTCCATTAATGGACAAGGAAAAGCAGCAATCTGTCAGAAGCAGCAGTATTTAGTTTATGTGTCTGTATGCACAGCTCTCTGATTCCTCCCTGCTTCTTTTAAATGACATTTTATTAGAAAAAAGTAAAAACACAGATGATCATTAACCACAGTTGCTATTTCTGAAAAAAAAACAAACCAAAAACCAAAGCAGCAGTCCTTCAAGTATTTAAATTCAATTAAAAAATCACAGCACTTAGATATTTTTTCAACTAGACATACAACAAGGACATTGTTATTTTACCATTACATTGCTTAACTCAAAATGCATTGCAAACATACTGGGCAAATATCTTTGTTCTGTTGATTGAAACATAAAATTATTTTTTAGACTAGAAAACTTTATTTTCACATTACAGGTGACATACAAACAATTTGGGGTTTTTGAAAAAACAATGTATTTCTTTCTTGTCTAAAGAGAATTCATCTTTAAAGGGCCTTTTTTTTTTTCTGGTCACTTACATTTTAGGAGCCAGGCTCTTTGCAGCTCTCAGTTATATTTTTGAGAAGCACACGTCCATCACCATTCTAACAGGACAGAACAAACTGGGCATCAAGAAAAGATAGCATCAGATTACTCAGGAGAAAAACAATAGTCTTACTGACTACAAAAAAAAGCCATTGTCCTGTGACTTTGCAAAGCTGTAGCTTCTCCTACAGAGTGAGGTTTGACACCAGAGGACTTTCCTCTCTGTAAGTGGAAACTATACATCAATCAGGCATCCATGGGTCTCAGACTACCACTACCCTCCCCACAAAATACAGCCTTGCCAGTAGATTGCACCAGCAGCTGAGAATCTCTGCTGCCTTAGAGAATGATTTCTGTCCCCTAGAACTCTTCTACACACTAGCATTCACCCAGCATGTCGTGTGCCAGGTTTTGCATGTGAAATAGACCATAAAATTAACTTTACCATCTGTGATGTCACTAATACAGTAGTCACCAAACTTCCTGAACCAGGATGACTGTGAAGGATGCATCTATTTTGCCACAGATTTCTATAAAAGAAAATGGTTTTCAGTCATTAAAGCTGGAGATGAACTAAGAAGGTACTCTGGGAAAACCACAGATTAATTTAAGCATAAATGACCCATTTAAAGTTGTTGGTTTTTTTCACTCAAGTAATGACTGAAGAAAATGAATTCAGAGACTGATGAAGATTGCTGAATAGGTAATTATTGCTGTTGCAAACCTCTTAGTTTAATTTGTAGGAAATATGATTTGAAAATTAAATAGTACTTGATTATTTATGTTTCAGTGTGGAATCTTTCAGCACTGTTGTTTCTCAGAATTTCAAGGACCTTTCCTTTTCCATTAATGATAGTATTAGATAACCAGAAGGATCCATTTTTTAACAGTATTATCTCAACAATAAATTACATTTTCCACTTCTCTCAGGTTCCTGGTCTAAAGATCTGTAGGTTTTTCACAGGCCTTGGGTAAAAAGAGATAAAGATCAACACAGGTAGAAGCACATGGAGGGTGATTTATGAAGGAAGACAAAACATGCGCCACAAAGCTTCTACTTTCCAAATTAATAATAGATGAGAAGATTGCATGCTGTACAAGGAAAAAGCAATCCACCTGGTTTGCCTTGCACTTTAACTGCTCTCTTTCTCTGTGTTTGAGACGCATTTTTTCTGTTTCAGATTTCTTCCAGTTGTACTCACTCGTAAGCCGATGACAGCAAACACCGTGTGTACTCCCATAGTGATGTTCTTTTCATTTTTTAATCCTCCAATGTTTTTCAAATCTCTGTTATAAGAGTCCAATGTCCTAATATAAAAAAAAACAACAGATTTTATTTGACAATAGAAAAGTGGCTTTCCCTCTCTTTGAATTTCTTCTGTTTTTAACACAACGGAGAAATAAAATTTATTCATGGAAATACTGCTTGGTCTTATCAATACATCCCCACATTTGCCGAAGGATGATCACAGTAAAGGTGCATCCCCTGTACAGCAGGCAAAATGAAGAGATTAACTAAAGTTAATTGGAGCTAACTTGGAAGCATTAAAGATAGTTTTGCTGTTTTCTAGTTAGTTGCAAGCAAATGCAGTAGAGAATGGGTAGAAGCTCTGTTCTGTACAACAGTAGGCTGAGAAGGAGAAGAGTGCTACATTCAATGCTTAGCAAAGTTACTCTGGAGCAAATTTACCCAGTCACCTTGCAAAATGAACTGCTCCATCCATTTCTGCTTCAGACACTGTAGCTTTAAACTCAGATGAAACTAAGAGCCTGCTGCTGTGAAGCCTAGTCAGGCTTGTTCAGCAAGCACGGTGGAGTCCTTGAGTGCTGCTGTTCAAGAGTGGCTCTGAGGTGGGAAAATTACATCCTGCCAATGCAAAGGAGAGACTGAAGGCCGTTGGTTTATAGGGATGCGCTCGGGAAGCAGAGTCACCACGTAGACAACAGACAATCAGGCTACAAACCTATGGTCTGGAACAGGCAGTGGTCTTACTTTATAGACTAAGCTACTGGAATGAATGATAAAACAGGAACATCCTAAACAGAGTGAAGCGCAATTAACATTTTTGTTGAACATAGTGGGATGGATTCATCAACCGTAACAATTTTTTGAATAATTAACTGTGCTGAATTTTTCATAGAAAAATAAATCACAACATTCATACAGTGTAATTATGACAGTGTGAAGCATGCTTGAATTGGAACAAGATAACTTTGTCTTTGGGTAGGTAAATTCATAGTGCCAGGAAATGTTCTTCTCCCCAGGTTCTAAGAATTATGAGCCTAACATTCTCTTGCAGCACACGGTACAAGCTACTATTAATAATGGATCTATAGCTGAACATAAGGTAAGGAGGGAGTATTTAAAATTTTTAATTATTCAAATGAAGGAATTAATTGACTGTGCCTTTTTTGCAGTTCCACAGTATTTCTAAACATTAGAAGAGCTCAGCATGCTAGCAAGAACATAGTAAATACCTAGGAGGAAATAAAAACTAAAAGAAGTGGAAACTGAAAGCTTCCCCAATAACTGAAGCTATGGCATACGCACTGTGTATGCTGTCATTTCAGTTAGGTGCATAAACCAGATATGTGATACGTTCCTATGTATTTGGGGTCTTGAATGTAAAGAAATAAGAAAAATATGAGCTTACCATTCCTAGCAGAGTGTTTGCATGTTAACAACCTAGCCAAGGTTCTAACCTAGTCACATCTGCCACCATATTGTTTGATTATTTCTCTGAAAAGTATTAAAAAATTCTGAATTGGTGAGAGTTGCCAGTGCTGAACTGTTGGCACCATAGCACTTATTAATACCAAACTCACCTAGATGAAGAAAGCACATAGCTTGCTGGAACAGACTGATGGGAAAGCCTCTCTAGAAATCCTCAGGCCTAATTTGGCTAAAAAAACCTGTCAAACTTAAGTGGAAGCCACGTTGGTTTACATATTTATTTTAAGGTAAGCTATTATCAAAGTTTAATTATTGTTAAATATAAAGGCTGTAGCCTTATAAACAAGTTATTTATGCAAGTCAGCATTTTTTCATTCATCTGTGTAGAGAATCAGCATAAAGGCTGCACATAACTTTTGCCTGCCCTAAGCCTTCTTTTGAGAATTTATCTGGAACTGAACTGACTGTCTAAGGCTAACTTTTTTCTTCCCAGGTTTTGTAAGCCAGCAGTGTTAAACCGTTTTAAGGCATCGAGAGACCTGTACATGGTTTGTTCATGCACTTCATATGCTACAATAGTTGAAGTCCATCTACCATAAATAAGGATGGGAAGCTTTTCTAGGAACAGGCTGGGAATCCCTGACCTGAAGAAGCATCTGTTACCTTGTTGTCAGCCAGAAAAACTGATACCATAAACAAACTGGTACTAGAATTTCCAGTCTTCCCTCTAGGCTTCCAAAGCTAGAAGAAATCTGTGTAGTTCTGGTGCTGCACCGTGTATTTCCCCTTCGGCTCCTCATCGGGCAGACAGGCACTCTCTGTCTTAATAAAAAGAGTGGTCAAGTTTTGACTTGAGAATAGTTTACTGGAGAATACTTGCTTTTAAGGCTTCTGTCAGGTTTGCTTAGTTGAACTGTATGGATGAGAAAAGCTATCACTAGACTATGCCAGTAGTTTCAAAGCTCTGATTTTCACACTTTAGCACGAGTGTGCTTCTGAATAAACTTTGGTTAATCAGATTTCTGCGACTCAAGCAAATAAAGGATGAAATACACCCTGGTTGAAAGGAGCTCTGGTCCCATTTAAAGCCATTAGAATTTCCTCTCTGAATATTCTCCCAGTACTTACTATTTCATCTAGCTATTGAAGAATAGTTTTGGAGGCATCCAGGTATGTACACACATAAAATATTTCAGTAACTAAAATCTGTTCGAAATTAATTTCTTAATGAAAAAGGTTTTACACTTAATGCCTGATATGCTGGATAAGAGATTTATAAACTTTGGAGACTGGCATCTGGTTTCCTCACAAGAGCAGTTCTTCCACTTACTCCTGAGAACACCTTGTTTACATCTGCAGGTAAAATATTAGCACCTGGCCCATACCCCTTCAGACTTTGACTTACAATAACGCTGCCAGCAAAGACACAAACAGGTGCCAAGTGCAGTGGCTTTCTTGTACAACGCAGGTATTAAGAACTGAGAATTTTAAAATAGCAATGCTTGCTATTTGAAATTTGGATTTGAGGAAGCATCTTAAGAAAGGTTTTGTTATTAATCATAGTTATTTTTGTTATAATCATAGTTGTTTTTCAAACTTCTCCTTTCTTGAAGAAAAGAGAATTGCAGTGTTTGTGGATTGGGACATAGCCTAGCCAAGCAGGTATTTATCTCATCTTTTAGATAAAACAAACAAATCCTCAAACCACCATCCTTGGATAAATTCTGTGTAAACAGGTGGTAACTTAGAAGTCTTTCTGTTTAAACTTTTGGACAGTAAATCTCACCTGAAAAAAACATGATAATACCATTCTGGGTAAAACAGATGACTGAGCAGACAGATAGGTATGTGAGATTGGTTGATTTATTTATTAGCTAGGGGTTTAGAGGAGATTGCTATCAAGAGAATACTAAGTGGATGTAACTTCTGAAAAAAAAAAAAATACACCTCTCTCAAACAGTCTAGACTAAAAGTGAAGAGAGTATTTTGGGGTTTCTGCAAGTAAATTCATAAAAACCAACAAGACTCAACAGATTTTTAGAACAAAATCATAAACTTGTTGTGGTGAGCACCATGATGTGTGGGGGAGGAGGGAGAAGTGCCAGCTGGATCCATCATCTATCTTGGCAATTAGACCGTGTTCATCACCATGGTATCAGAATACCTTTACAAGCTGTAAGAGTAATCACCGTAAAGGATGTCTAGTTTCTCCTCATGTCCTGGGAGGGATGGCTTTGTTACTGTTCTTACTATTGTAAAACAGGTAAGTCAAAATAAGGGATTTTACATTTTATTCTTAAGGAGCTCAGATCTGTAGCTGTTCCAGTATCACCAGGGAATTAAGCTCACAGCTGTATGCCAGATGCCAAGAAAATTCTACCAGTTCACAGTACTCTTTTCTTGACTCTCTTCTTGCCCCAGAGGATTGCAGCTGTAGTAACAGATCATAAAGTCAGCAAGAAGTAGCCTTCATCCTCTTACACTGTCAGGGCACAGAAAAGTTGCTTAGGATGGATGAAATCAGGAAGGTAGAAACAGAGATTGTTGAATATGCTGCTTTTTTTGGCTTCCCTAGGAGCGCAGGCAGCTTCCCTCAGCATATGTCCTAGAGAGCTGGCCGTACCTCTCTGCCAGCAGAGCATGCCTCCCTGGCCTTCCAGGTGCTGATGGACCGAGAGACCACAGTTCTGTTTAAATACATTCTGAGCAATATACAGTTACCTGCACCGGGGCTTACAGGTGCTCTGCTTCTAAAAACATTACTTCCTTAAATATTTCTAAATTATGTCATGTAACGGGCATTAGAATGTGCCCATTACCTTTCTTCTCTTTACCTTTTTCTGTGGTTTTTTTTATATCACTTAATGTTAGATTTTGATTTTGCTTTCAGTATGAAGAACACTAGCATTATAAAATGACCTCGCTGAAACAAATGGAATTTTATGCTCTGCAAAGAACATCTCAATGACAATAAACTTAATAAATCTTGACCCTTGGAGTGGAATCTTCACTCCATTTGATTTAATGGTAATATTCCAGTTAACACGAATGAGTTAAGACTTTTTCCTCTGAATACAGCGGTCAGTAAGTAATTAATGATGACCAAATGATTTAATACTAAAAAAGTCCTTTGCAATGAGATGGAGAGACTGAAACTGGGCCCAGGTTCATGGGTGCTTTGCACGGAGGATGTATTTCTGATCTTGCTATGCAAGTGTTTTGTTCTGGTTTGGTTTTTTTTAACTTGAACTAAACATGACAAAAAAATAAAGAATTGCTTATGATGAGATATTTGCTCTTTTTCATTTATGGTCACTTTATGTGTTGAAATCATTGCGTTGTTTATGTAGGAAAGCAATCCTATTGTTCAACTCTCTAAGTTAGCTGTTTCTTCATATTACCAAGGCTCACTTCAACTTTCTAGTTTGCAGAGAAGTTGCATGCTATTTCCATTTTAATTTTTTACTTTTAAAGGAGAACAATTACTATATTCACAGGGGGGATTTGTTAAACTGGAAAATTGTATTTAAGACTTCAAGGGGTATATAAGTTACAAAACTGACTTTAAAGAGGCCAACTTTCTGTCAGGTGCATGGGAGTGAATGACAGACTGTTTCCCACACACAGCCAAGAAAATTGTGAGTTGTCCTTTTACCGAGTACCCAGTTACCACTGGCCCTATAAATATTCTTTCCATACACAAGTATTCCTCTTGCAGCTTCTTTACATTTTAGTCCAATATCAATTGCCTGCATAAATATACAGATCAAAGAATCCATTCTGAACACTGTACTCTCAGGTGCCAGTGTCCTGTATTAAACACGTGCTTGACCTTCTTGTACTGTGCAATAATCTCCTACGTATGCGTTAGGGGGCAGAGATATGAAATATGTTATTAACTTTAGGTTTTATTTCTTAGGTTAGATAATCTGCTGAGTTAAGTATACTCTACAACCAAAAGATGCCACTAGAATCTGTTGTCAGCATCTCTTTGCACCACGTTTCAAGACTTCCTAATGTGTATTTCATATTCCAGTTAAAATCCTTTTATTTTTCCTATTATTTGTCTAGCTGTGGGATCACTACACTTTCAGAATAATAAGAAAATTCTAGGCAAATACGTGTTACAAAACCACACACAAAAAAATACTATCAAAAATGTTCTGCTACACTTGCTTTACTTTAAACATCTATTTTTCAGTTTACTGTTGACATGATGCAAAGAGCAAGTAGACTGGATTGGTGCCTTTTTATTCAAGATAGCTATAATGGTATAATAGAATGATATCATGGTAGAATAGAATACCTAGATAGATGTTCTAGACAAATATTCCATGTATGTGGGTATGACTGAGTTGCCCTGTGCTGAGAAATATTAATGATGAATCTTGTTAACATTATCAGAATGCTCTTTAGAAAGAAAACAGAAGAAATGGCGTTTACCTTTCCACCTTGCTTTTTTTTCTGTCAGTATATCTGGTTGATCTATTCTTTCTTTTCACTGGCTATCACACTAGAGGACAGAGAAGTAACTCCATTTGAAGCCAGCTTTATTATGCTCTTTCCATTGGCTACAAAAGGAATAGTTGTTAACATCTGCTTAAAAAAATACCTGTATATGTATTTGTGCACGTCCAGCTTTCCAACACACATGCCTAAATTTAGCCTCTGAATTCATTATTGGGCTTTCAAATGTATGACTGGGTCTTCTGAAGTATTGACCGCCCAGACATCTGGTGTTTTCACTGTGAGCTGTGATTATTCAGCATCCCTTGAAGAAAATCACCCAGTGCAGTTTCCACTGTAAATCAGTGGAAAGGCATTTGTGGAATTTAGCAGATACTGAGTTGGCCTGTGGATACTTAATCTTTGGCAACCACATTTGACAGTCCTGGCCCGGCATGATAATCACGTAAATGAAAACTAGAGTGTCATGTAATCAAAAAAGTATCACAGAACTCAGACAATTATTATTTTCTCTGTACCTATTACATCACCTGTCTTGTGACTTATCGATTTAAAATCCTGAGCAT
>JANHFX010010436.1:0-10581 GCA_027560015.1 Chloroceryle amazona
CCCACGTGCACAGGAAAGCACAGCCATCACAGAATGGGAGAATCTCAGAATCACAGAATTGTTTAGGTTGGAAAAGACCTTGAAGACACCACATCCCATTGTGTCTGAGGAAAGCAGCAGTCAGTGCATGCTTCGTTTTGCTGAGGCATGAAGATCAACAGCGTGCCTGCCTGGAGCAACGGGATGTAACATCATTTATGAGGGAGTGCAGCCCATGGATTAAATGCTCTCCTGAGAGCTGTGTCTCCCTCGAAGTGCAGGTGGCTGCTAATTTGAACAGTATCCACTATTTGAATGAAGGCAGCGGGGGTGAGGAACAGGGATTTGTCATTTCTGGGAGGTGGCTTTGGGTCCCTGCCAGCTCAGCGGGGTTGGAAGCAGCTCCTCTCATCCAAAGCAGCAGCTGCAGAGCCAGTCCCAGCCAGAACCTCCCCTGGTCATGGGGGTGCTCACAATAAACAGTGGAAAACAGGGTTGGGAGAAACCTGAGAGTTTATCTAGCCCATCCCCCTGAAGGCAGGATCAACTCTACCTGTATCCCCCCTGCCTGAAGCTTCTCCAGCCTGTTCATCAAACTGCCAGGTTCCCAGGCAAGCTGTCCCATGGCACCTTAACCCTTGGGGCTAGAAAGTATTTTCAGCATCTAAAACCAGCCACCCTAATGTTATCCACAGACCACTCACACCAGACAAGTTCATTCTCCTCCATTTTTCTCCTCCACATTAGAGGGTGATTATTCTTCTTTCCCTCCACCTTCTCTAAACAACCCCAGTTCCTCCTGCCTTGTTAAAGTTCAAGCTCCCCAGGTCACCTATGAGTCTTGTCCTTTTCAGTTGGCCTCTTGGAGCACCCCACTCATGGCCTCAGCAGCACCATCAGGGCAGCTGGTCCGTGCTAAGTGCTCACAAACACCCGTGCCTGTTGTCCCTCTGGGTGGGAGGACAACAAGCCAGGGAGGTTGTCTCTCCTGCAGAAGCCCACTACTGTTGAATCAAGCACCTACCCCCCTCACTCCTGCAATGCCATGGAGTCCATGCTCCCCTTGTCCACCTCTGTGCACTCAGTTAGTGTCACCCAAGAGTATTTGCCCCATCCTGAGTTCAGTCCCATTTATTGGACCGAAGAAGATGCTGAGGGGCTGGAACATCTCTGCTGAGGAAAGGCTGAGAGCGCTGGGGGTGTTTAGCCTGGAGAAGAGCAGCCAGAGAGGGGATCTTATGAATGTCTACAAATATCTGAAGGGTGGGGGGCAAGTGGAAGGGGGGAGGTTGCTCTGGACTAACTGTGCCCCTAGTGCTCTGAAAATGAGGCATTGAATTCCCAGAGGCAGCAGTTGGGTGATAGCTTAGAGGTTGCTCACCTACATATGCTCCTCCTCCCATCTCTTTATGGAAAGGAGTCCTTCCTCTCACCACTAGCATCCCATGGCACCATATAGCATCCAGGACTTTGTCCTGAACTGGGTGAATCCCCCGTGACCAGGATCTGCCCGTAGTGGATAAGTGTGGCAGGTTGGTTTTGAAACAGGCAAGTGGATTTGAGTCAGGGAATTCTCCTGTGCTCTTGGTCCTGCAAGGCAATGGAGAGTTTTCCTCGGCAAGGTGCCAAACACCCTTTGAAGTGTCAATCACTTCATTTGGCATTGATTTTTCTTTTAAGCTGTCCCAGCTTCTCCCCTCCCTAAAGCAAAGTTTGCATGGGAATTATGAGGTAGTACAATGTGAAGTGATGCAGAGAGCTGTGTTGGACTTGGGTTCCTGCAAGTGGGGTGATCCCTGTTCCCCATACAAGTTTGTTGCCATTTGCTGCTGCACTGGCATTGTACCAGCACAGGCTTGGGTGCCTGGTCCTGAGGGCATTTCTTGGCAGAGGATGGAGTTTAGCAGGTGATTTTGCTACCAAAGCTTTCACGTGGCAAAACAGTGGGATTTTTGGCCCTTTGCTCTAAGAAAGATGTTGAGGTGCTGGAGTGGGTCCAGATGAGAGCAACAAAGATGGTGAGGGGTCTAGAGAATAAGTCTTACGAGGAGCAGCTGAGGGACATTGGCTTGTTCAGCCTGGAGAAAAAAAAAAAGGGTCAAGGGAGACCTTGTGGCTCTCAGCAACTCCCTGACACGAGATTGGAGCCAGGTAGGGTCGGTCTATTCTCCTAAGGAACAAACCATAAGATGAGAGATAATCATCTCAAGTTGCACCAGGAAAGGTTTAGGTTGGACAGAAGGAAAAATTTCTTTGCCAAAAGGGTTGTCAAACCCCAGCTCTGACTGCCCAGGGCAGTGGTGGAGTCTCCATCCCTGGAGTGATTTCGAAGCTTGTATAGATGTGGTGAGGGACATTGTTTAGTGGTGGACTTGGAAGAGCTGGATTAACAGTTGGACTTGACGGTTTCAAAGGTCTTTTCTAACCTAAATGATTCTGTGATTCTATGATTTTCTCCACATCCTTGGATGATTTTGGCTTCAATACTTTTTGCCTCTAAGCTTCTCCTGGACTTACCAGCAAATGATTCTATCACTGTCCTCTCCAAGACATATTAAAACTGTTTTCTTCACATCTTATAGCAGGGAATCTACTTCTACTTAAGTGGTAGATGTCTGTGCATTTAAATGTGTTTTTTTTTTCTGGGACTGACATCTGGGAAGTGCTAGGTGCCTTCAGCTTTATAATTAACTCTGTCTGTCTTGCCTGCGTGTTCCTGCACACACACACGTGCAGTTGTGTGCCAAGCTCAAGAGGAAGCAGTAAATGCAAGCAACAGCTGGACCCAGTATGTGACAAGTCAGGAGGAATTGTTTTTCTTTAAACATCTTTTTATGTACCTCTCAGTGCTGCTCATCCTGGCTGCAGCATCACAAGAACGAATAACCACGGAAATCTTGGGCCTAGTTGGGGAAAATGGGTGCTTGATAAATATTGGTCCTGCCTCTGTGAAGTCACTTTCTGCCTGGGGATAATGTATTGGAGTCCTCCAAGGGCTGGGCTGATGGGACTTTTATGAGGAGGATGCCTTCAAGTTGAGGGTTGTTCAGCCTGGAGAGGAGAAGGCTCCAGCGAGATCTTATTGAGGCCTTTCAGGACTTAAATGGGGCCTATATAAAAGAGGGGGACAATCTTTTTCACGGGGCTTGGTCTGACAGGACAAGGGTTATTGGTTCAAATTTAAAAGTGTGTAGATTTAGACTAAATACAAACAAATTTTTGACAGTGAAGGTGGTGAAACAGCAGCTCAGAGAGGTGGTGGCTGCCCCATCCCTGTCCCCATTGCAGGGGAGGTGGCCGGGGCTCTGAGCACCCTGCTCTGGGTGCAGATGGCCCTGCTTCCTGCAGGGGAGTTGGACCTGATGACCTTGAAAGGTCCCTTCCCACCCAAAGCAATCTATGATTCTGTGATTCTATGAAGTTAAACTCGGCAGCAGCAAGGCAGAGCAGCACTGGACATGGCTGGGACTCGGGGCTGAACCAGAAACGTGCTTATTGCAGCAATCCTCTGCTTGCTGCTGTCCCTTGCAGCTCTGTATCTCTTGCACTCCCTGCTCCATCCCAGCTGTATTTTCTGATTTTGAACCAAAAATGTCCAAGGAGCCTTCTGTCACAAATACACTTCAATCTTCCATCTTCAAGCAGGTGTCCAGCATAGAGAAATCTGCTGGACAGACAGACTTGATCCTTGTGGCTGCCTGGGCAGACACAAGCTGTGGAGAGGAGGGGTGAGATTTTGTGAATGAGGTTTTTTTTTTACCATCAACCTGTGATCCCAGGAAAGAGCTGCGGTGGAGCGAGGTTTGGAGAGACTTCAGCTCATAGCCTGTTGCCTTTTCCTTTTAATGTGTTTGCTCTCCAATGTGTGTTGACACAGTAAATACACATGTTTGTACAAACATCCCAGCAGAGGCTTCCTTTGGAAGCCCCTTGCAGGGGATGGGAAATGTGCACAGCAGATGTCAGGAGGAGACCCGCTGCTTGGTACGCATTGGTTTTGCCAGTGATGTTGGAAATAGTCCTCATCAGGAGGAACTTGGTGAGACAGCATGAGGCAGAAGATGCTTTGCTTGGATTTTTTGGATGGCTGCAGAAAAACAGGGGAGCCTGCTGCTGGTCAGGTGCAGAACAGTGTCCTTTACCCATTGCTAAGTGTTGTCTTGGAGACCCAAACTATTATTGAGTACATTCTGACAGTGTGAAAAGCATTGACAAGGATGGGGAGAGAGGTTCCCAAGACTAACTGGACAGAGGTCTCCAGCAATGCAGTTCCATGTAGATGAAGCAGAGACTTGTGGGAACTGATGGACAGACCCAGTGCTTGCTAAGAAGTTATGCCAAAGCTCCCTTCCAACCAGTCACAGTCCAGCACTTGATGTTGAGTGGAGCAGCAAGGATCTTGGCCACAATCAGGTTCTTCTAGGTTCCTTTATATGTGCTTAATGATCTTCCATGTTCTTTCATAGCTGATCAATGAGCTTCCAGGTTCCTTCATAGGTGATCAATAAGCTTTTGCACTTAAAGCTATGCTTACAGTTGCCTGTGGCATCTTATTTCCCACTATAAAGTCCAGAAACCAGGGTCATGGTGACCTGCAAATGGGTTTAAAAATGGGTATGTTAAAACTGACCCCTTTGTGATTCAAATTCCAGCAGTATGGAGCTGGCTACACATAGATGAGATGCCTCAGTAGTGGCCCCAAGCTGCTGATGCACAAACAAGGTGGAAGTGATTTTAGAGAGTACAGAATATAAGATACAACTTCTCTGGTTAGTGCTGTGTGTTCAATTTTGGTTTGCCTGAGCTGTCCGTGAGCACTCTTACCACTCCCAGTTGATTAACAGACTCTTTTTACTCTTTATACACTGGAAATTGGCTACCTTGCTGTACTGCAGCAGTGTGGTATAACTGGGAAGCTGTGAATTCTTCAGAAGCTCCAGCTCAAACAAGACATGTATGCACCTAACAGGAGTGGTGGTTGCAAATCCTTTGTTTCCTACTGTCAGCTCTGCACTAATGGCAAAGCTCTGTTAGCTCTTACCTGTAAGCTGCCCAGTGGCCTGTTTTCTGCTCATCTCAAAGAAGAGACAGCTCTATGCAGCTCTTCTAGCTCTGCAGGACTTGGTGAGTAATTTTGTAGTAGCATAGCACCCAGGATAGACCGAGATCAAAGTAAAGTTCTCCAGCCCTCTTCTTGTAATACGACATGTTGAGCAAACAAACGCTCCCCTCAGAGTATGCATTTCTGTAACAAACCATCCACACACCTTCTCCCACGTGGACAGCAAGGAAAGGCTGGATGGCTCATCTGTGAGAGATGCCAGACAGTCTCTCAGACTGAAATTTGTCTCAACTAATGCCGGTCATCAGCATTGAATCGAAATGAGTTGCCGTTTATAGATAATGGAGAGAGACTGGCATCTCCAGAAAGCAATTCACTCCATCTGCTTGAGACACCTATTTAGGATGGCACGAATCACCCCGTGGTGAAACCTGTCTCTTTCCATTGACTAGAGGGGAAACCTGCCCGACTCATTAGGCGAGATGTCTAATTTTCGGGAAGACGATGTTAAACAAGATGAATCCCACGTTTAGTGCATGCCTGGAAGGCAAGCAGGTAACTGATGACAGCAAGACATCTCTGGAGCCAGACAGAGAGAGGCTGCTCAGTCCTCATCCATTTGTTTTCAGGTTTTCAGGTTGGTTTAGTTTGCCCCTCCCCAGTGTTTGCATCTAAAACAATCTTGCTTTGAGTTGCGTTACTAGAAGTGGCACCTTGTTTTGTCACAGTCTGGGGATTAGGGTTGTGAGAAACACGGGATCTGAAGGTTTTCTGTCACGTTGCTGCATCCTCCCTGCAACTCCTTCCCCATGCTGCTCAGACTTTGCAAAGGAAAGAGATTTCACGGGTCCCATGTTACAGATGGGACACTCGAGGCGATGCGCCTGACTGGAACAGAACTCAACCCCCTGCATCTCCTGATGTTCCTCTCAGACACCAGGGACTATGGCCGGCTGTGCACATGGACCTGGGGCTTCTCACTGCTGCTTCCCTCCCTGGCTGAAGCTGGAGAGCCAAATGGGAGTTTTTAACTCAGGGGTGGGACAGGGCAAAGCTCCTTGTTGCTGGTCTGGAATGCTTAACTACTGCACTAATGAGGTCATAAAAGTGGCATCTGAGGTCTGAACTGACTGTCCCCAATCCCTCTGAAGGCCCCTTGATAATATTTAGACATTTAAAAATTAGAAATATTTGGAAATTCACAGAATCACAGAATGTTTGGCATTGGAAGGGACCTTGAAAGATTATCTATTCCAAGCCCCTGCCAGAGCAGGGTCACCTAGATCAGGTCACACAGGAAGATGTCAGGGTGGGTTTTGAATGTCTTCTGAGAAGGAGACTCCACAACCTCCCTGGGCAGCTTGGGACAGGCTCTGTCACCCTCACCCTGAAAAAGTTTCTCCTTACGTTGACACAGAACCTCCTATGTTCCAGCTTGCAGCCATTGCCCCTTGTCCCGTCATTGGACATCGCTGAGAAGAGCCTATCTTGCTGTCACCCCTGTCACCTCTGGGGTTTATTCCTCTCCCAGACACCCACCTGTCCCTCCAAGCTCTCCTGGACATGCCAGCCATGGGCATGCCATGGATCATTTTGGATCATTTCTTCAGCAGGGAAGAGCTGACACCTCCTGCCCTAAAATCCCCCAAATCCTGTGCCACTGTGCTGGGGGCTTGGAGCAAATCCTGGGCAGCAGCCTGTGGGATTTCGACTCCTTGGAAGCTCTGGTGTGAGGACAGGGAAGGATGAGCTCCATCCCAAAGCCTTGCTCCAGCGCCTGCGATGTCTCAGGGAGCTGAGATTCCTGTAGGGGACCCACTCCATAAAGCTGCTGACACCCTGTGGCTGATGGCAAGAAATGCAGAAGGGCTGGGTATATTTGGGGTTGAAAAATGTGCTTCCAGGAAAAAAGCAACAGTTCTAGGAATTTAAAAAAACCCAAACAAAACCAGAAATGAAACAATTCCCCAGATGTTTCCCAGCTGTGCTTTTTAGTGCTGCTGCAGGGGCAAAAGTGGCAGCTGGCTGGCTGGCAGCCTGCTTGTGGTGGTCTTCGAGGCCATGAGCTGAGGGCAAGAAGCTTTGAGAAGCTCCCAGTTTGAGGATTGGGTGGAGGAAGGCAACAGCAAACAAAGATATAGGACAGGGCCACCTCCTCACCCAAATAAAACTTCTTGGGCTCTTTCTCCTTCCTACTCCGTGTGCCTCCTCTCGTAGTTTGTTTGCCACCGACTGCCAAGATGCTTCCACACAGAATAATATTTTCCTCTCTGTATTTTCTTTCCCAACTGCCGAGAGATCTGTGTACAAACACGAGCTTCTCCCTTTCATAAGCAACCATCTCCTTCCTCCTCCGTGAGAATGTAACAAAAGCAGAGAACAAAAAAAATATATATATATATATAAGAAAAGGGAGAGGCATGATCATGCCCTCCCAGCTCCTCAACACAAAAGGGCAGGGGGGGGAGGAAAAAATTGGCAGTGTAATAAGTTTTAGCTTTAGCCTTTGAAGATGAGAGAAGAAGCAGTCGATTGTCATAAAGGGAGCAGGCATGTCCCTTTAAACCACAAAGCCTGCAAAGATAGCCTGGAGTCCCAAAAATAAAGGCTTCACACTGCCTTCCTCTGTCAGTCCCGGACAGAAATAGTAGTCCAGTGGGAACCATTAGAGCCATGATGAGAAGCGCCAGTCTTCTCCCATGAATGAAGCCAGGCCCAGAAGGGTGCAGGCGGTGGGAGGAGGTTGATGTCTGGCTCCTAGGACAGCTGGTCGGGCTCTGGTCTCCATCACCCAGACTGGCATCATCTGCAGAGGAAAGCCCTGTACCAGGGACACAGCTCTTCCCTCCTGGTATGGAAATGAAGCACCTGAGCCAATGCAGGATTGCTCCCCATGGCCCGTTTTGCAGCCTGTCCTTTGTCTCACCCTCTTTTAAACGTCCTGAGGAGAAGCTGAGTTCAAGGCTGCAAATCATGCCAGTGTCCCAGGAGGCACTGATGTGGGGTTTTTATGGCACATCCATCTCCGCCTGATGGAGCTGTGCCATCCTGCATCCCCCGTGGATTTGTCCCCCATCTTTGGGACAGCTGGTAGCCCACTTTTGTCACTGTGAACTGCTTTGAGAGTCCTAAAATCCAGTGCTGAGGACTGCACGGTGCAGGACCCAGCCAAAAAAAGGCAGGAGGAGACCATCAGCCAGAGAGGGATGCCCTTTGGGATGGCCCTGAGACTGGCATGGGGACAGTGGGTGGCAGTGGGGACAGTGGGTGGCAGTGGGACATCTACTGCAGCTGCGCCATCTGCTGCACACGTAGAGAAGCTTCTGCCAAAAAGGAACATTTTGGGCTAGAAGTGACCAGAAATAATTGTCAGCCTGCCCTGAACCCCTTCTCCTTTCCACTCCTTTTGCAGTGGCTGTGCAGGCACAGCCCCCCACCTCCTCCCCTTTTTTCACCATCTCTCATGGACCAAAAACCTTTAGATGCAACTCCAGAAGAGTTGGTTAAGTAACTATTAAAAAGCCTTTTTGGTTTTTTTACCTCCCCTTCTCTCTTATGAGGGAGATCTGAAGAGAGAGAAGAAAACAAGTGAGCTTCAGGAACTTGTAAACCTGTTTTCCCCAAGGGCTCTCTCTGAGAAACATCCTCAAGGGAGTGTAAAGATCTCCAAACCTGAGGTTACCCTCTTTTGTTTCAGTGTCATGAACCTGATGTCATTTCAGCACAACAAAACTTCAGAAACATGGAAAGTTTTCCCTCAACTGGAAATTGGGCTTTGGGAAAGGGTGAGCAAATGGTAACTCCAGTCAGGGGCTTGGTTTTGATCAAATTCTTACTATTGCAGATGTTTCAAGCTGTTGTTTGGGTGAAGATCAGTGTGTACCTCAAAATGCATGGGGTTTTTGCATATTATACCACCCTGACTTGGAATTTCACTATATAACACCCCAAACTTTGGGAATTTCAGTGAAAGGTGGGGTTAAGCTCCTACATCACTCATCACTCAATTACTGTGCTGTGTGGCTATGGAAAGGGGACCTTTGGCTAGGACCTGTTTGGGGGTCACCTCTGCAAGAACAAAGCCAGGAGAGCCATGTGAACCGAGGGGAAGAGCAGCAGAGAAGAAAGGGGGAGTAATTAGGCATCTCAATACCCTCCCTCCCAAGCAGGCTTGGCAGGTATATCTGATCCCTGAGTCTTTTGTCTCCTGACTGGCACTGGCTGTATTGACGCTGAACTCCTGACCTTGTTTTGTCTCATGTCACGGCCTCGTGTCAAAATGGCTTTGGGTAGAGTTTCATTGCCTGGGTTACCTCGAGGTCCCAGAGGAAAGTGATCCCTTATCTCTTGTGAGTTGACATGTTCTTGCTGTCTCTCCCTGGCCCATTGGAGATAGGTGAGGGCTAGGAAGACATGAAAGGATCATGCCCAGGCTATTCTCCATCACCTTCCCATCACAAAAGGTTCACTGGGGTTTGCTGTGTGCTCCTGGCCTTGCTTGACATGTTCAAGATAGAAGGGAAAGATCCTGTTTGGGCATCCCAGGGACCTGAAGCACAGCAGCATCTCACTGAGCATCTCTGGGAAGCAGTCCTGGGCTTTTTCTCTTATTCTTCTATCCAAGAAGGATTCAATGGCAGCAGCAGTGTCTGGGGTATGGTTTCTACTCTGTTAGTGACCACCCCAGGAACACTTCACTTTGTCCCCAGAAGACTTCAGGCAAGACATGTTTAGTGGTCTGCACTGGTATGTGGCCAGGTATGAGCTGCTTGTACAGAGGAAAGGGACTCTGTAGGTAAAGAGCAAGCCACAGACCTTTAGAGGATGGAGAACTCCAACTGGTTATGGGATGCTACTTCTAGATCTCAGACATCTCAAACTTTTACATTAGAGGAAAGGTAACTGACACTCTTGCCTCAGACAGGACATTGCTTTGGTACTTAAAACAGTAAAGAAAGGGTCTGGGGGAAGACGTGGGGCACCAGGTGAGTTGTAAACATCAAATATCACATGTTCCATCATGTGAGAGGTTTTTGGGCTGGTTCAGTGCTACAGGGTCGTGTTAGGCTCATAAAAACCATTCTAACTCCTCTGAAGGAGCACCTCAAACTCCCAACAGCTCCCGATGTACGAGCTGAATCCCAGCTCAGTGGCCAGGCCCCCAACCTCAATAGCTCAGGCAGCATTTCTCCTCTCCCAGGAGTCCCCTGCCTCTGCCTAAATAGAGTAATATGCCAGCACTTGCCTGGTAAATCTCTGGCTCTCTTAATTCTCTCTTGATCGTGCCTTGTGCCTGCCCTCTGTGCCATACAATTCCTTTAGGACAGTTCCCAGCAGACCTCCTAATCCTTTTAAGTGCACATGGAGGGCTTTGTTTTCTCTGTAGCATGGTCAGCTTCACTCTCCTAGACCTGAGTTTGTGCTCTGCAGATGCTGGGGTGTGCTTGGCTGGGAGGAAATGGTGAAGGGTCTGGAGAAAATGTCTGATGAGGAGCGGCTGAGGGAGCTGGGGTTGTTTAGTGTGGAGAAGAGGAGGCTGA
>JANHFX010010437.1:0-30501 GCA_027560015.1 Chloroceryle amazona
CCCCCTTGTGCTCCAGCCCCTTCCCCAGCTCCGTTGCCCTTCTCTGGCCACGCTCCAGCCCCTCCAGGTCCTGCTGGGAGTGAGGAGCCCAAATCCATTGTACTCCCTCAGCCTGCACTGCATGTCAGAAGGCTGCACAGACAGACAGACACACTCAGCAACACTCACATCCTCACCTCCCCACAGTGTTTAATGTCAGGAAGTTTGAATTCTGAAATGCACTGCAAGTGCTAAAAGAGCACTTAAAAAGCCAGCAGTACAACTCATATTAGGCAGATCAAACTCATGATTTCATTAGTCGTCCAAGATTTTCTATTTTCAGTCTTCAAAATGCTTGGGAGATTTCCTTGCTGGTCATAGTCTGATCGTTGTCTATCTCTGTCAAGGTGCTTTGCAAATAATTTTGAACTCTTTTGATGAAGGAATACGGTCATTTCACAAAGAGGTGACAACTTCCAGCAGCAACAGCTTTGAGAAGCTTTTAAGACCTAAGGCTACTGTCTGAGAATGACATTCTCTCTCTTTAATAATGCCTCCCCTGCACTCACTTGGGTCCTTGAACACCACCTTTGCCTTTCTATCTCCAGATGCAACCCCGACGGGCAAAAAATTGTGGTTCAGGAGAACATGTTCTTAGGCAACAAGATCAGAAGCATTGAAAACATAACGATGAAGCACGGGGATAAAAGAAAGGTATGTGTTTGATGAGAAGCTGAGTGATGATGTCATGGAATAGCAGAGGGCTCACACGGAGCTCTCTCCCTGTTCCCAAGCTGCTGTGGGTTGTTAGCATGCTTGGAATTCCACAGCCCTGGGATCATTTTCAGATCACTGCTGTTTACAAAGGCCGGGATTCTGGCAATGATGTCACATACCCCATTTAAAACTCTCCAAAGATTTTTGGGTCAAAAACCTCTCTGTCTCCCTCAGTCTTGAGAAAGTGTAAGACTGGCTTAACGCAAGAGGGGTCCTGTGAAACACACACAACTGATAAGGACCCTGAGTTCATTAGAACGCTCAGCACATGGTACGGCCCAACCTTCTCTCCTCTGCCAGTAGCAGGAGTTAAACAGCTCTGGAGTTTAAGAGACCTACAGTGGCCAGAGGTAGGTGGCCTGATTTTCAGCGTCTAAATTCCCTCAGCACTTGTCTGATTTGGCTGGAGTTATCAACACTGCCATGGGGTTGCCCATTTGGGCGTTTACCCCTTTGGGTTGCTGACCACGTTACCGAACCAATGAAGGTGGGGAGAACTCCTTCCTTAGACACTTTCCTTCCTTTGATGCTTCCCTCCCAGCTTCCCCTTCCGAACAGCACCGGGAGCATGAACAGCAAAGATCCCAGCCGCGAGTTAGCTGTTAAATGCCTCCCAGGTACCTGTCGTGATCCTGAGTGATACTGTTTAGACACATCCATGCTAATCCTTGAGAAATTACCTCTGCTTACAGACTTCTGGCTGTGCCTTGGAGAAGGTGCTGTGGTCTGGCTCAGACCACTGTTCTAGCCCTGCTGGACTTACAGAGGGTTTGTGGCTTCTGAAGTGGTTTTGAAGCTACAGAGTTCAAGGTGGATGCTCCAGATGATAGTTTAGTGCCTAATCCTGCAAGGTGCTGAATGCTGCTGTAAGTATCCTGGTGGAGCTTTAAGCATATGATAATTCCTGGGCTACTCCCATGCTTAAAGTTAAGCACAAAGCTAAAGTGCACTTCTGGATTGGGTCCAGACTAAATCAGCATCTGGCAGGATCAGTGCCGTAGCCATCTGCTCTTTCTCAGGGAGACCTTCCAGCTCTGAACGTAATCTGAAACAGCTCTGAAAACATGGAGGTTGGGCTGGGAAAGGGAAAAGCAGCATTCACATTTCATGCCTGAATTTTCCCCTTGCTGGAAGATATTTATCAATAGGATTTTTTTTTAGATGCTATAGTGCCCCTTAAAGTCTGGTCTTAACATATTGCCTAAGAATTTTAGATCTTAGCTAAAAGCAACTACCTACTAAAGGAAGTGCTGATCACTTGGAAAAAATGGGGGTTGCTGACATGATTACAAAGTCTCTTCCTCTCCTAAGGCTTTCTGGTTGCTGCACAGAGTGGCGAGAGTTCTGCAGCTCTCGTGGCTACCGCTTCTCCCCATATATAAAGGCTGTGTGAACAGGAGACCTGGTGTCCCAGAGCTTTGTCTATACCTGGTGCTCAGTCCTGAGGTTATTTCCCACGCACCTGCCCTGCACAACCTTCTCTGCTCTTTCTACAGACCCCAGGCATCCTGAGGTGTTCATTTTTCAGACATGTTCAGAAGCTCAGCCTACAACCCTTTAACTTAAGCTTTTATATATTTCATCGTTAAAGTTTCATAAAAACACTTCTTTACAAGTAACATATTTTTCCAAGTTTTAGTACATTCATTATTTTCAACTCCTGCTGATCCACTGGTTGAAAACACATCCTGAGGTGTTTCCTAATAATTTTCATGTCCTGATGAAGATTTATGCAAATCAATAAAATGAGATTTTTATGAATCTCAGGTTTCAGCACTTTGTCTCCCTGCTTACACTGGCAGACAACTCCTCTACTTCCCCCTCTCTGAAGTCCAAGGTTATCTGTGTTAAGTGGAGTCTTTAGATAATGGAATATAATTCAGAAAAGGAGACTGATGAAAACTCATAGCCTTCAGACTTCTCCTTGTATTTTATCAGTCCTTCTTCCCACCAGAAATGGAATAGACAGGAAACAGCCCAATTCATTCCCACCGTGTCCTAGCAAGTAATTCATCTGCATTGACCAGCCAGATGAAATAATAAAGATGTTGGCGTCTGACTGAGCGTGGCTTTTACTGACTGTGTTATGAAGCTGGGATTAGCTGAGATTGGTTATTTTTCCTGTGTGATTTGAGTCTGTCCAATGACAGCTGGAGTCTCGGAGCAGAAGGTGGAATCTACCTCGTCTCCAAGATTTCTCAGCATCCCCAGAGTGCACCCTCAAAGAACTGTAGCAATATATCCTGGTTCAGGGGCATATGAAAATCTGCATTCACTTTTTAGAGCTGCTAAGAACATGGGAATAACCCCCCAGAAACTACCAGATCCAGAGTTGTTCAAAAGCAAGTCTGCAGAGCAGCAAGCAAGGATTTTTCCAGCAGGCCTCTGATGCTTGATGTGATCTTTGATCACATTCACATCTTTAGATACTTATTGGACAAAAGCGGTGTGCGAAATCGAAGTCTCTCATCATCTTCATCTTAATGTTTATTCCATTATTATTCCACAGAGAGAGAAACAAATATCCCCCCTCTTCTGTCTTCTAAAGGCTGGGTGAAGCATGTGGTTATCATTAACGTTATGATGCACTTCACCAGAGGTTTGGTCAAATAGTGGTCGAGGCAATTGCATCGTGCTAGTGTAATTTTCTCAGTGGTTTTGAGTCAATATTGAAATTTTCAGTTTAAACTCCTGCGTAGCTACCGCTGCAGACTGCTTTTGACACCACATGGAACGCCCATGATGACACAAATTGCCTGAATTTCCTCTTTGAGTTGTAAGGAGCTAGTTTGCTATTCTATTTTCTTTCCTCTTAGTAAACTGAACATACAGGTATGAGCTTGGGAGAACAGGACATAGCAGAAAAGAATATCAAGATCCATCCATAATTCAGTCCTCATTGCCAGGTTCTTTTCATCTCTTTCCTCTCTTTCATGTAGTTATGAAAGAGTGGCCATGTGGATATTTCTGCAATGAAACTCATACATCTCTTTTTGCTGGTGAAATTCATAACCACTCAAGAAAATTGACCTGAAAATGCCAGGTTTAAATGTCCAGAAGGACAAAAAGGCTACAGGAGAGAGATCACACGGTACCACCACCAGCTCTGCCATTCTCTGATTGTTCTCATCTTACAGGGGGAGAATCACTGCCAGGGATGAGAGCAAACCCTACAAGTTCTCAGTCAGCTCACGGCCTTCTCCTCTCACTTCTCCTCTGTCCATCCTTTAGCATGTTTTGAATGAATGAACTAAGATAATGGATCGGAATTGTCAAGCTATAAAAATAAGTGTTATTCTCTGTCATTCAAGTAGATGGATTGGGAGCTAGCTGAATTATTTTCTTCGCAGGGTCTCTGGTGAAGTTCCTATCATTTCATCTCTAGCCACCTCCACCCCAGCTCTGCCAGAGATAGACAGCTGAGAAGTTTTCCACCCACATTTTCTACTCCTCACCCTCGCCCACATATAGCTAACGAAGTGAAAGAGAGAATTGTTAACAAAAGCCGTTGGAGGGAGGGATTAGACAAAGGAAAGAAAAAGCAAGAAATAACAAGATATATGAATTCATGCTGGTTCCAGCTTTAAAAAAACCCTCCTTGCTGCTCTGTCCTTACTACAAGATGTCTTGAAACACTCATGGTATATGGTTGTGGAATGTTAGTTGGCTGCTTCTAAAATAGTTTGGTTTTATCAGTTCAGGAACATTAGAGTGCAAGGCATGTGGACTTTATTGAACTATTCCATTATGAGCTTTCCCAGCAGCAATGTCTATTTACTTGTCCTAGCTGTTCTTCACAGATCGGTCATTTTATTTCTTTCCTTATTGAGTTTTAAACTTAGTTTATCCTTTCGTAGTAATTATTTATTAGCTACTAATCCCTTCTTTGGGCTCAAAGTATTGGGTGGCCTTTAGGTTAAGTAATAGGAAATGGAGCCCTGAACTTCCAAATCCAACACAGGCACTCAAAACTGGTCCGAAGGCTGCTGTTTGGTGTGCAGTGAGCTCACAGGCTCTCAGTCCAGCTCCCACTAGGAAGATGTCTAGACATGACACGCCAATAATTTGTTATTAATTACCACTGGTTCCAGCACAGCCCGCACAGAAGTTAAGGACTGAACGGCCACGTAATTTGTGCCACCGCTTGTGGCCCAAGTACATTGGCAAGGGGTAACGTGTCATTTAGTCTGAACTGCTCTTGTCTAGGATGTGGAGTAGAAGGTAAACTAAAAAGTGCAAACTACCAGGCTATTTTGGGAGTTTTCTGAGTGGGACACATGAGAAACAGCTTTGATGTGAGCCCTGCTTTGAGTAAGAGGTCAGACAGGAGACCACCAGCAGTTAAGGCCTTTCTGTGATTTCATGAATAGAGATGCAGCAAATGCCAACACGTCTCAAACCTTTTTATCCTGGCTCCAATTCCAGGGATGGAAAATACTTTGCCAGGTGCACGGACTAAGCCCACAAAGTAGATTATCCCCTCAGAATTTCTTCCACTCTATACTAAAGGTCCCCAAATGCTGGGACTGCGCCACTCCATGGAGAGAGAGAAAATCTGCTGACAGTTTTCACTTAATAATGGCAAAAGATTCCTCTGTTCTGTTGCTCGAGTTCAAACCAGTTTCTCATTCAACTTCTTTTTGCAGACTCTCCTTGAAACGGTTGCGTGGAAAGAATAGGGATGGCATTTAGAGGAGCAGAGTCCTTATCCCTGTCTGCCACCGTGACCCAGTACAGACAAATTTCCTGGGTTCAAGTCTGTGCAGCTTGGGTTGCCTTCAGTTGCCGTGACGAACGACTGCCCAAACATCAGCACTGTCAATATTATGGGGTTTAATATCTGGGTTAACTGGGGTTATTTTTCAATGGGATCTTCTTGATTGATTTCAAAGGTATCCTTGATCTACGGATACTTCAAAAAGCAGGCACCACTGCTGGCTTCCTGAATGTTTCCTGAAGGATCCTTTTGGTAAAGGACAAAACTCTGTGGGTCTTAGAGAGGGAAGGAGGATTTGGATGCCCTTTTGTATAGCATGTTTGTGTTCCGAAGCTGTTGATGACTAAATCAGGATATTAGGTTAGTTTGGCAACTGAGAACTTTATTTAAGATGCTGGAAAGATGATCGGACTCCCAATCTCAGGGATTTACCTGGGAGGAGAGAGCTAGAGTGAAAAGCTGATGCATAATGATGTCAAGGGATTCATCTTATTACAAGTAAATCACTTCATTTCTGGCTCTGAAACCACATGTATTCCTCTGCTGGATGCTGCTGCTTTAAAGGTCACATTTTGGAGGACTCTGGGAGGTGCTAGTTCTAAGCAAGAGAGTAAAGCACGTTCTCTCTTGTGCTCAGGTCCATAGTGAACTGGTATCCAAGTGCATAACAGTGTCTTTGAGCATACAAACAGGGCAATTACTTTCTCTCTTTTCCTTGGGAAAGTCAATCTTCCACAAGAATTTGTCCCCAGATTGTTTCCCACCATCATTTTAACACCTTTTTCACCGTCACATCTCGACACGATGGACGTTAGCTAGGATGAGCTCTAGGTACAGATATTTGCTGTTTCTCTTTTTCCCGCTACCGCGTCAGACTCCTCTTGAGTTATGTAGCTAGGGATGTTAGGATCAGTCTGTGTTCAGGAGCTGACACGTGCGTTTACCTCTGGGCCACCAAATGCAGCTCGAGGCATCGCTCGAGGAGTCGCAGTGTCAGCCCTAACACTTCGGATATGTTCCAAAATGGACAATTACATTCCCTTTAGGAATTTAACTGGCTCCGCGGTATTATCCTCGACTTCCCATCTAGAGCCATCACTTAGCAAGAGTAATAGATGTTAAACAGCTGTCCAAATTTATCCCCTTCTGTCCTCAGCATGTACATTGGTTATTGGCTTTTTCTAGCCCCAGATATAAAATTTGAAGATCAGGCAATCACGAGGAGAAAGGTCTTAGTCCTGATTCAGCAGTAATTCAAAAGCCAGTGTCCACTGCTTCAAGTCAGGGGTCGTGCTCCAAACATGTGCCTGGTAGTAACCTGTGGCATTAAGCCCACTGCTGCAGGACCAGAAAAAGGAGGAGGCTGCTCTGGGTGAATTTCTATCCGAGGTAGAGCTATTTTCACATCATAAATAAATTAGAACTCTGCAGCTCTTTCTTTGGTGGACACCAGAGGGAGCTGGGTTTGCCAGTCTCCTCTTTTCACCCCTAAATGTGGCTTGTCCCTGTTCTTGGTTAGTTTCTGTGCTCGGTGCCCATGAAAAGGAGATACTTTTCAACTCAGCTATTATTCTGCTGAAAATGTTCCCCATTAGAATGTAAAATGCACATGGGATCAAAACCTTTGAAATTCATTTCCCTACAGGATTTAAAGTGCCAAAGCTCCGAAAATCTGAAATAACTCTCTGAAAACACATCCCACACAGCTATAGACAACTTCATGGTGCAGCTTTATGAGGAGTAAAGGGACGTCTTGAGTGAGTTTAGTTTAGGATATTAAAAAGAAAGTCCAGAGATGGTTTTGTGCACTTCAAAGCGCTCTCTGGAGATAAGGACAAAGGGCCAGGGGGGTTTCGTTTCTCCAAGTCCTTAGAGAGGATGGCAAAGAAAGTGATGTTTGTTCCAAATGTGAGGGCTCAGAGTTCCTCAGGTGAATGGCTGCAGGGGAAGTGAAGTAATCTGGCAAGAACATCTCTGTCTGGGTGGGTTTGACCTCGCTTTCTTTCTGCTAGAAATAATTAAAGCCATAATCTGTGGGCAATGCTCCTGATGTTGCATCGGGACAGGGACAGGGGAGTGCCATGGGCTGGCTCGTCACTAAGAAGCCCCTACACAGAAGCAGGGATTTAGGATGTTAAAGGAAGACAAGTTCTTAAGGATGTGTTTGACTTCAGCCCCATGAGCAACTGAACCACTTCCTTTTCCTATATGCTGAAGCCAGAACAAGTGTTCCTTCTTCCTCCATCATGATCTTCCCTTTCTTAGAGCAACTGTTAACTGTGTTTCTACCCTAAATCATATATTTACCCACTACCCTCCAGCCTCTCCGCTCAGCCTGCACTACCTTCAAACTCTTTACTCCTTCTCTCTTTGCTCGGCAGATTTTGAGCACACTAACCATGGAAAACAGCAGCGCATCGGGAATCTACTACTGCGTGGCTACCAACAAGATCGGCACGGAGCAGAGGAGCATCAAGTTCTACGTCTCAGGTAACAACACAAGAGACACCACACGAAAACCAGATGCTGATGATCTGATTTACCTTCACGTTTTCTATGGCTGGCGAGTGCTTGTTAGAACTTGGGGGAATCCCTGCAGGTTGTGTTTTCAGAGCGCTCCCAATGCCACTGTCCCAGGCTCTTCACCACATGCGAGGCTGGGTCCTGCAGCAGAGCACGGCTGAGTTTGACGTGTCCAGCATCAGGCCTGACTCCCCTTTTACCCTTTTCAAGCTGCAGATGCAGGCTCTGAGTCCAGCTGCCTGTGTCTTAAAGCATCACTCATGACATTTGAGAGCTATCCTCATGAAACCTCAAGCAAGAGCAAATCCCTCTGTAGTCTTCCAAAGGCCTGAAGCATCTCCTTGACTCAGGAGAATGGTTGGGCTCCAGTTAAGTCAGCTGACAGAGCAAAGGTGAGCAAGGCCAATATTCAGCCCTAACCCAGGGCTGATATCACTGGGAGTTGTGACATTGGATCCTGGCCTGAGCAATTAGCCTTTCCAGTGCCCTTTAAGGAGGGAGGAGGTGGACATGCTATTTCTCCAAAGAACACAAATCCAAACAAATATCTGCTTAACCTTTCAACACAGAAATTCTTTAGTAGTGAGATCGAGACCTACATAATGCTTTTAGGAAAGATGGGAGTTTAAAAAAAGAGAAGAGTCCAGGGACAGCCTTGTTCAAGTGCTTAACCAGAACAAACTGAACCATTTCTGTGCTCACTTTCTGGATGAGCGGACGTTGGCTGGTAGAATTTGCATCAAAATAGCAATTTTTAGAACAAAGAGTGCCAAAATGTCCTGGAAGGTAAATGTCTGATTCTCACTACATGGTTTCTTCCCCATGAAGCAAGTTCTGAGGGTGGATCTGACTTCTGGCAGCGCTCTGCGCTCCTTTGCCTCTCTTGTGTCCTGTGGTGTTCGACTCAGTTGCTCTAAAGTAATTCAGGACATTTCACATCCAAGAAAGGGCTCACTGAACACTGCTGCCATTCTTACTACACAGAAATGCTAATAGGAAAAATATCATCCAACGATAAAGACACCGCTGCCGTTCGAGGGGAAGATTCCACTTCCACTTCCAGCTTCTTTGTACTACCCCAGTGCCTCCTGGAGACAGGAGAGGATTTAAGCCTTCAAAAGATATTTGCCAAAGCCCCAACTCTTATTTACTTGGGAAAAAGCCCTTCCAGGTGCACTTTTGGGAGACAGAGCTCCCATGTAAGAGGTCCTCGAGATGTCCAAGGCAGGCTGAAGACCAGCTATTAATTTTACACTTCATCACTTCCAAGTGTTGAGTCTCGAAGGGGGTTTGTTTCTGCTCTGAATTCTGCCAGCTATTACGTGTGGATGGGTAACTCAAAGCCATTCCCAAGCTATTCCCAGGACTCTGTAATATTTGGTAACTAAACCCGATGCCACAGCAACTAAATAAACAACCAGCCTGAGTTTGGATTCAAAGGGTTAGATCAATCCATGAGCCTTTCACAACTACGTTTTAATAATGAAGTTAAGTGGTTGTGTTGTTTTTCTTCCCTCATAGTCAGTTAATATTTCAGGGGGGGTTTATTTTAAAATCTAGCAATGTTTTGAGACACAAAGATTATTAATCATGCCATTTTCATTACGAAGGGAATGAATCACCGGACAAAATGACTGACAGCAGTTATGGTGGAAATGTTTCCACCAAAACAGACCAGGAGGTGAACGGGCCTTGGCACCACAGATATCTTCTTGCCTGGGAAGAAAAGACGGCGAGTCTCTGCTGTTCTGGGGAAGAGACAGATGCTGAACGAGCAGGACTGACTTTTACAAGTGCTCTGTTTAAAAATAGTGCTGCTTATGAATTAGAAAGCAATGAAATCTTTCTAAATGTGGCCATCCTGATCCTAAAGTAGGTTATGTTGGAGTGCTAAAATAGCAGCAGTGACCTGCTGCTGGGATTCTGGTCCTCTGCTGAGTAACAGGGATGACTCCAGCAAGTGGCCAGGCTGCTGTAGGACCTGCTGCCTAAGGCCTGTCTCACAGATGATGTAAAAACATTGTCTTCTACTGGGTGCACTTGGAGGAGAGTGACTGCCAGGGTGCTCTCACCAGGAGATGCCTCTAGTCTCCATGCCGGAGGGACATTCAGGGACACTTTGTGAGGTGCCAAACATGGGGACTCCACAAGCTGGCCACTTTACAGTTGCTGGGTTGATTCATGTTATGCAGATTGAAGCAAAAAGCTGAGATAAAGGTTGAGTTAGAGGCAGAGAGCACACGAGCGATGCGTGGGCCTTGAGGACAAAGCCTAGCGCGTGCTTGTAGCACCTTACAGTGCTCTGCTCTCTGCAAAGCAGCTGTTAGCTGGGGGACTCCACAATTAACTCAGGAATTTATTGATTTTAAAGCCCTGGTCTCACATTATCTCCTACCAACAAACACTCTGGTGGATCCTGAGCTGCTTTCAAACATTTTGGCTGAATTGAGCTTAGTTAACTTCTCCCCGGTAAGAAATCTGAGGATGGTACAGACCTAAACTCTCTTCTTCCCTCAACAACCTGTGGCACGTGGTCGGGGTTGAAATGTTTTGTCAGGAGACGGCAGAATGTTACTGGGAAACTTCATCAGGTGTTCCCCAGGCAGGACCTGCTTTCTGGGAACTTGCCTTACTTCAGTCTGATGTTTCCATCACCACCACATTCATTCCAGAAAAAAAAAGAAAAAGTATTTATCCCAATGGAATGATGTTGACAACCATTTTGTTCTTCCACTGCAGAGCCGCCCCAGAAACTCCCACGGACACTAGAAATAGCACTGGGATCTATTTTTAAATCATTTCTTTGCCAGCAGAATTCATTTCAGCGAAAGGTCAACAGGGTTTGAAGGTCACGCTGAAATCAAACCATATAAGGGGTCCAACGTGATGAGAAATCTTATCATTCAGTGACAGCCCTGAAGCCTCTCTGGGCTCTTTCTGCAGATGGCCTGGCTCAGGGTCCCACCGAAGCTCTCCTGGTGCCGTCCACGGCCGCAGAAACTCCCACGGCAATGCAGTAGCAGCCTCACCCATCACACCCCGGCCTTACTCTTATGCCAGTATTTTTGTTTTGTGTAAATCCTTTTTACTGCTTCCTGCCTACCTTGCCTACCACACCGGTGCTCCCATTTAAGCCAGATGACTGTTTTCTCCCGGGCAGAGGCAATGTGGGCGAGCCATCGGATGCTGGGAGCTGTCAGATGTCCTTGCCCACCACAGGTTACACACCAAAGGACACTCACGACAGCCTGCAACCCTCCTCGTGCACTGAAAAGCTGACCTGATGTCTCCTGGAGGTATTTGCTGCCACGAACAACTATTATTTACCTCCTAATCTCTGGTCTGCACCTTGGAAAGGGCAACGCTCTATTACTGTAGGCCCACAGTAAATCAAATTGTAGCCTGTGGATGACTGCACCGCATACACCAAAATGAGTTCCCACCCATAGGAAACCTCTGAATGTTCTTGGAATATAAATGAATTACGATAAGGATAACAAATAATAACAAAAAGCCTTTTTTCAAGGGTTTATCTGATTGCAAAAACTCCGAAGAACGGAGTTAAAGATTTCTACCAGAAAGAAAATATTATATTTCAACCGGGCGATAAAAATCTGCACTCAGATATCGCAGCAATGTATGAACTGGGCTGTTCCACAACCACTTGCCACTCTCCATTTGCTTACTCCTGACATGTTTACAGGAATGCTTTCTGAAAAGCTCTGTGCTGTTTCAGATGGTAGGGCTCACCCTTGCTTTTTCTCACTCTCCCTCCCTGTGCACGCCTGCTGGCAACCCCCCGGCCCTGACCGGCACGGGGATGGAATTTGGGAGAGAGCAGAAGTTTTGAGTTACACAGATTATTGTGCAAAGCACAGGAAATTAAAACCAATTAATTCCTTGTAAATACAAACGCAGCCAGACTTTCTTTTGATTTATGCTGACTTTCTGCCTTCCCCCAATGGCTCATTTCCCTATTTTGCCATGGAATCCCGCGCAGTCAAGAGAGAAATTTGCAGCTACTACACCGTAATGCAATACGAAAGACAAATGTTTGGTGACTGCTGATAAAAGAGAAAAGGCCCCATGGTGCATTCTTTTAGCCAACTTATTAGGAGTCTTATAAAACACTGTATCTGTTCAGAGAGGGGAAGTTACTGACTGCTCGGGTTCAAGACTGTGTAAGCAAAGTAGTCTAAGAGATGAACTGACTTATAATGTGCTCTCAAAGCTGCAGTTACTCCCCAGATAATCCAGGTAGGAGGAGAAAAGAGAGAGGAAAGCAAGAAATACTTTCTCCCCCTTCTTTCTTTACCTTCCACTGTAATGTAAATCAATGAATATTCTATTGGAGCTGAAAGAGCTTCTTGAAAGGCTAACAAGATGGAAGAGAATATCACAGGTTCCAGCTAAAAATATTCAAAATGCTAAATAAAAAATGTCAGTAGAAGAAATGATAAGAAAAACAAGCCAGCCCTCCGCTCCCAGAATGTTAAGTTGGTAGGAAAAACCCTGCACTGGTGAAGTCCAGCAGGAGGGTGCAACTATTGAGAAGCCTTCACAAGTCAGTCTGAGCGTACAGCTAGCACCAAGCAAGGAAGAGAGCAGCCGAGCCTAACAAAACACTGCACAAAGTAAACTGAAAAGAAAAATAACCATTTTTACAGCTGTGGCCTGAGGGGACCCTTCTTTTTTTTGGATCTTTTGTAAAATATTTTGTGTGCCAGTCTTTAAAAACCATGAAGCAAAGCTTATTGGTTCTATTCCAGATGACTTGTGAAGAAGAGAGACTTTTAATCATATCTGAAAGCTCCTTCAGGGCTCTGTATTTTATATAATATCTGTTTTATTATAAAGCAGATGGGTTATTTCAACGGCCTCACAATTTATGCTCAACTACAGCTTCGGCAGAACTTTTTGCACCAGTTTGCAGTGGGAGCCCCTGGCCGAATTCCAGCTCCCATGTAGAATCTGTCAGATTGCAAGTGCAGGGCAAACTTGCTCCCCTTTAACTTCTGTCCTTCTCAAAGTACCACCCATTTCATCCGAGCTTGAGAAAGCATCTTACTAACAGCTTGGTACTGGAGCAACAATCTGTCAGGTTTATGTATTGCCAAGAGTGTTTGTGTTCAGAAGGTAACCCAGAGCACATCCTCCTAAAATGTCCCATCCCTGCACCATGCCTGGTAGAGTGTCTAAGGGATTCCTCAGAACCCTCAGCTGCTTGAAAATCCTGACCTAACAGACAGGGGAATCGTTCCAGGTCATCAATGCACTTTCTTTCAAGTCTGTCCGGGTGGACAGATCACTGAAACAAACAGAATAAAAAGGGGAAAGAATATCTTTCAGACACCATTTAACTGCAGGTCTCTAACAGCTAATGCAGTACTGGGAAAGTGTCTTTTGGCCAGACTCTGGCATTCCACTCAGAAACATTTTGTCTTGTCTTCAAATGGATACAGTTCACCAATGATTTTTTTTTTCTGGAGTGAAAAGTTACTAAAAATAGATCAAAAAACCCAGCTTTCTCTTTTGTGGATAGGTGGGACTCGGGTCTCAAAGTATTTCTCTGCTAAATATAAAGGCCTCAAGAACTAATACATCGTTGGATCAGTTAATCCATTCAGTGATCAAGTGAATATCCACCAAGGCACCCATGATGAAAATAAATATCAGCAGAGCTGAAAGAAGAGAGAAATGGGAAGATGTTCAGAGGGGAAGAAAGAGAAACAGGAATAGCTTTCTTTATTCTTATGCAATTACACTTTCAAGCACTGATTGCAGGTAGAAAGAGAAGAACTCACGAGCACACTTGTCTACCTGGATAGAAGCCTCTCTTGATTAAACTTAGTCTATTAACTACTTCTATAACATAAACTTTCAATTCATGACTTGAAAATGTAATGATCAGAATGCCTAGGGCCAGATTACCACAGGTCAGCACTGGGACGTGAGAGGTGCGTTCACCTACCTACCTCACCAGCCCCAGTGCCTGTTTGCACCTGCAGATAAGGGCTCCTTCAAATTGGCTTATTCTGTTAGGTCTGGTCTTTGGAATTCGACCGTCGAGTCTCAAACGGGCAGCCAAAGACCTTCTCCATTGGGACTTAACTGCAACTGTGTTTTCCCTTCCTCCCAGATGTGCCCTTGGGCTTGCAAACGGACCCGCAAGTCACAACCATCGTGGGGAATGACGTCCGGCTGACCTGCCGGGCCTCCAAGTACATCTACAGTCACCTGGGCTGGTACTACCCCTCCTCGGAGCCGGCTCTCGCTGACGCGGTGATCAGGAAAACCGACGACTATTCCATTTCCTTGACGTTGCTCATTACGAACGTCACCAAGGAACAGAGCGGCCTCTACAAGTGCAGAGCCCAGAACCAGCACAACAGCACGGACACGCTGGAGCAGCACACTCAGCTCCTCGTCAGAGGTAGGTCCTGCCAGTGGAACACGACGACGGGACGTGCCCTCATTCCACTGCCACAGCAGAAATGCTGAGCATCAGCTGCTCCTTCAGAAGTCTTTCACAGCAGAAGGTGCTCAGCATTTCATGGGGACTGTCCTAATATTGACTTTGTGCTCTGGTTTGGGGTGGTTTTCTCTCATTACTGTATGTGGACTGACACCCAGCCATGCCTGTTACTCATCCAGACTCTTCACAGTTTGTATAAGATATTTGCCTTACACAGAAAGGTGATTTCAGCTGCATTTTATCTTCCTAACTCCATGCTGGGTGCAGCTGTAGTGATGACTGAGAGGAAAAGGCATTGCCCACCAGGTTACTAACAGCACAACTCTCACTTGGGACTGTCCCCCCAGATCTATGTGACTTTGGTAGAAGACTCCACCCCCTTACAGCTGCTAAACGATAGAGATATTTAAATAGATTTGGACCCAGCAGATGTAATCACACATGTCACTGGTCAAGTGTATAATCAAGTGACTTGTACCTTTTATCCTGGGTAAGTGGGATACACGCTGTTGGAATAACAGTCTTTTCTTATTTCTACCAAACCCTCCAAAGTAACCCTACAGATCCCAAGTCCAGTTTCTTTGGCTATGTGAATATAAAGGGCAGGATGCTGCTTCTGGTAGAAACTCACTGAAAACCGGTGAAGTTTCTTCGAATTCATAGTGAAGAGAGTCAGTGCTCAGCTCTAAGATTTCTCAGAGGTGCTGCTGGAAGGGGTGAATTTAGTAGCAAACTTCCAATGGTGAAGAAAACCCCAAAGTATAGAAATGAAGCAGAACTGAAATAAACAGATGCAAGCCGGGGTGCAGGAGGCAGAGTCCTTCGGATACTGAATTAGTGATTTTCAGATTGGCTTCTCCACCTTCATTAAGGCTGATGAGGCACTGAAGGGACAGCTCTGAGGCCACGAGCACTTGTCACTTTGGTACAACCCGAGCCGTGCCAGTTTCATCCTTGTTTAGGTGAACGAGCACCTTTCCTGTGCAGTCTCCTACCCCGTGCAGCCAACACCCCTCTCCCAGCCCCTTCCTGCTCGGTCCATCACACGCACGAGGAGAAGATGCTCGCCCACGCCGCAGCTGTAGCTCACACAGCCCCGACACCTCGTGGGGAGGTGATTTATTTTAGGAAGTGGTGTGAGCATCTGCTTCTTGCTGAAGTGTGGAGAGAGGGAAAGAATCTCACCCTGATAGTAGAGAGAGCAAGTGGATGGCTTGTCCCCCCAGCCGGCACCGGAGCCACCTGTCAGCATCATCTGCCATGGAGACACTGGATTTTCTCTGCACACTGTAGTCAGGCAAATCACTTTTCTCTCCCCCTGGGCAGATATTTTTATTCATTCAGTCAAATTTCCACCTACACAGACACCTACACATGCTGGCTATGGGAAAAACACAGCTAAACTGGGAATACGTCCATGGGAGAACTGGAACCTTGATCACATTCTTCTCAGAAAGACAGGGGTCTGTTATTTGTCTGGCAGATGTGACAGAGGCACTTCTGGAGAAGAAGCCCCTCCAAAGCAGCCCTCCTTCCCCTGTACAAACAAGGTCTTTTAAATGCACCAACATCCACCAGCCTCTGCCTTTCCTGGGGGGTTTTGTGTATTTTTTATGCTGTGGTTGTGATTTTATTCATTGCTTTCCCGTGTCTTTTACAAAGGAAGTGGAGGTTAAGATATTTTGTAGTAAGTAAATAACTACACTCCTGATGAGGACACTACATGCTTAGATCCATTTCCTCTTTGCCTCCACCCTTCTTTTTTTCTGCATCTGCTCTGCATCTGCTCTACCCCCTCACTCTCCTCTATTTTCTTCAGGATGAGAAACTCAAGGAGGTTTGAGCTGAAGCTGACTCAAAGCTTCGTCCATTTGAAAATAAGCCAAATGAACTCACCCACTCCCCCCCTAACCATTCGGGGAACTTTTTTCTACTACTGATTGAAATCTGCCTGTGTGCTCTTCTCCTTTGTGACCATAGCAAAAGCAGCACCCTACGTGATACAAAACCTCACAGATCTGGAGGTGAACATCAGCGGGAAGATCGTGCTGGAGTGCAAAGTCAGCGGAACGCCAGAACCTCAGATCACGTGGAAGAAGAACGGCTACCCCATTTCAGCAGCATCAGGTGAGCGCGGTCGCTTCCCGAGCGTGCGGCAGCATCGGACGGAACGCAGGATAACGGACTCGGGGGTTCACTGCAGACCTAGCACCTACAGCTCTATGGCTACCACGGGCACGGCTGAGTCAGGAGAGGACACATGGCCTCAGGAATGCGTGCACATAAACCCAAGGCTCTCAGAGCACGAGATAATCTCCAGCTTGGAGGCTGAGGTCAAAGCTGCCAAGCGGTTGCAAGCCACTGCCTGTGTCTGCGGCTCGCCCGGCGCACGCGGCAGCCTCGGTGCCTGCAGAGTCAGACAGATAGTCTGCATACATTAGCATAGCATTAGGAAGCCAAGGAGGACAGCAACGTAGCGATGAGTGTGTACGGAGCAGTACGGGTCCAGTGCTACCATGAGCAGGGAGCATGGGCTCCCTTACCTGAGCTTGGAGCTCCTTCTGAGCTCTCCATCCTGACATCTCCTATAAATCATAGAAAATCCCATGGCAGTAGCTGGTCCTGTGACTTTAATTTTGCATCTTGGACTAGGTAGGAAATCTCGGATCATCCATAATTCAGATCAGACTGTTCTGAGAGAAACTCTTTATTGCTACTGAAATTTTATAAATAATTCTAGAGGGACAAGCATGTAACTCATCCAACCAATGGAAACATAAATAAAATATTTGGAAAAAACACCTCAGGGTAAATATTTCAGCACGGTGCGTGGCAAGTTACGTGCACTACTCTTGTTAACAACAACAGGACTCACACTCAGAACACCCAGAAACTCACAATGTCCTTCCCTTTTGGATTCAAAGCCTGACCTGTTTCCCTATTTCTGCCCCGGGCATATCCTTAAGTGAAAAGAGACGAGCCCTCAGTTTTGTGCCACAAATTAGGAAAAATTAAATGTGGAAAATTCATCAGGAAAATTAAATGTAGAACAGCCTCGCACAGGTCAGATCTAGGCAACCTCCCTCTTCCCACTCCACCTTTAGCCCCTGGCTGCCTTGCTCCATGCAGTGATTTTTCCAGGGATATGCATAACTTGCTGTTGGTGAAATGATCCCCAAGCAATTGACACAAGAATGGAGAAGAAAAACAGTGTCAGGGAAAGGTTGTTGCCAAACTAGAATAAGGAGCATGGTATTAAAACATCTCCTAGCAACTGTGCGTACCAGGCCTGCACGGATGAGAGCTGACTTTCAGTTCTCTGTCTCCTAAAAGCATTTGTAGGCAGGTTGGTTATTGTGATCCTATTAACCAAACTCCCTTATACCAGGAATTTCCATGGAAAATAATACCCTGGTCATCGAGCGAGTGAAAAAGGATGATGAAGGGCTCTATGAATGCAAGGCATCCAACGACATGGGCCAAGACAGCACATCAGCCTTCATTAAAATCCAAGGTGAGGTCCAAGCTAAGGTGAAATGCACCTGTTTTGTTGGGCCAAGGAGAACTATTGTTCAGTCGTGGACTCTGGCTGTGTTTAAAACTCAGTTGTATGTTTAACCTACAGGTTCTGAGGAGAAGTCCAACATTGAAGTTATCATTTTGGTCTGCACTGGTCTAGCTGCTACCCTCTTCTGGCTTCTCCTGACTCTGTTCATTCGGAAACTGAGAAAAGTAAGAGAGCTTCCACGTGGCACAAAGGGGCTGGGACTGGGACCGGTTTCTGTGTAGCATCAGAGTTTAGGGCCAAATGTTTGGGAGAGATGGTAGAAAAGATGGCGCAAGATGTCCCTGTAAAAGGTCAGTCCAAGGTTTCTGCTGATAGTCCTTCGACTTCCCAAGTCACTCGTGAGATTTTTGCCCCCTTCCACGGCACCATATAATCAGGCTCCTCCCTCTTTAGGAGTTAAGCTGTCTTGCGAGATTAGGAAACAAAAAAGATTCCTAAATCCCCTAAAATGAGGGTTTGATTTCAGAGCTGGTCCAATATTCCTTTGAAATGTAGGTATTAAAGGGGCCCTGTTTTAAGAAAGATCCTAAGATGTTTGCTCTAGAAATGAGCTCAAACCACAAAGCTTATTTTGTCTCCAACTCTTGCTGCTCTTTCACCTCACTTTTTTGACTCCAAAAAGTAAAGTTTCAGTAAAGTTCCAAGGAATTTAGGTCTGTTTCTCCTTAAACAAACAGCAAAGAAAAAGGCAACCACAGCTCTCTGCTCTGAAGCTCACCAAGCTAAAGTCCCAGTGCTGCTCCCCAATACTTGAGTAAAATTCCCCCTCCTGTTGCAAATACAGTGATTAAATTCATGTTTTCCTGCATAACCTCAGTCTGTCAGCGTTGTGGACAACAGTGAGTTTCCTATGACATCTTACACCCTGCCAAGTCTGCTCACAAGACCCCCGCAAGTCACAATTTTTCACTTAAAAAATCAGAAGTAGCAGTTTTCACTCTGTTAGGTGGCTAACTACAGAGACTCGCGACCGCAAACCACAGCAGGATGAAAAGGCCAGAAAGCTGCCCCAGGAAGCACAACTCGTGGAGTTCCCATAGAAAAAAACACTGATTTCTTTTAACCAGATCCAGGTAGAAGACAGAGATGGGTTTTGTGTCCTCAGAGCATTTACCAGCATTAATCAGAGGTGCTTCCCAACACCCATGAGTGGCAGAGATGTTTCTAAACATTTATTTCTCGGGCATAAAGAGAGGCAGGAAGCTGAAGGGATGCATTCGTGGTTCTGAATAAATTTTGGAGCTCAGTCTGGAATTCAGGGAGCACTCAGCCAGCACTCAGTCTTGCAGACGACAGCTCTCTCCCATCAGAACTGCAGGGTAAACACTGTGAATAATTTCTCCACACCCTGTTTTTAGCCTGATGCCACAGATATTAAAACAGGATACCTGTCAATCATCATGGATCCAGAGGAAATGCCTCTTGATGAGCAGTGTGACCGTCTTCCCTACGACAGCAGTAAATGGGAGTTCCCAAGAGACAGACTGCGGCTGGGTGAGTGGTTTGGGTGTTATTGCTGTAAAGAGGGATGCTTTCTAATGCTCCCAGTTTCAGTGGCTCTGCTGTGTAAGCCACGAAGCAGCCTATCATTTAATGCCAGTGCTCTCCATCCTTGGGGAGAAGTGGCAGTGAGACACAGAACTCAGGATCATCCTTCACGGGGGGTGAAACAAGGGACTGGGGAAGAAAAGCAAAGATGGTGTCTCCCTCAAAACAGCCACCACCTCTTTTTCTTCCTTGGACAAGTGAAGCCAAACTCTTGATAGGGAAGAAAAGTACCTCTGGGTGCTGTCCCTGCCAAGAGGAGAGTTTCACACGCAGGGAGGAAAAGGAGAGATCAGTCTGAAAGGTGACAGTCTCTCGGTGAATTTTCTTTGGAAGAAATCTAGCAAATAATCAATTCTTGAACTTGGCTTTGGGTTGTAAAGAGCTACAGTGTAAAAATGAACCAAATTTTGTTCAACGGCTCAGCTGACTGGATGACAGAGCAAGAGAATGTAAAAAGCAGGTTGTGTTTGTATAGAGAAGCAGTAACATCTGCGTGCAAATGTCGAGCGCAGGGAACAGATCTGTATTTGTGTGGGCTGCTGGTGCTTTAGCTGGAAAACACAGAAGGAGGAAGGCAGACAAAATAAGAGAAAAATGAGAGGATGGTGGGACGTTGGGTCAAACAAGCAGAACCAAAAAGCCAGATCGTGACGCCCGGCGTGCTGTGCTACACTGTGGGTCAGAGCCCTCAGAGCACACTAGGTAATACAGGCATGAAAATTCAAATGAAGAGGAAAATGAAGAAAAATCATCTGAAATTCCCTTTAGTCTAGCTTTTACCTCAAAGAAATGCCAATAATCGAAGGGTTCTGACTGCCTGAGCACCTTAGCTGGCCATCTCCATGACTGTGATTCATGAGAGATCCGGGTTCCACGACTCTGTTTAACTCAAACTCTTCACTCTCCTGGACTTCAGGACAGCTCTACGTGAAGTTTTTACCCCCGAGCCATATATATGTATTCAGCCTCGCCTTCAGCTGAATGCAGGTGTGTTTATTCTCCTCTGTTCTATCACACACTGTATTGCATTGAAGTCCTATGGATATAAATCGTCCCGTTTATATCCATAGAGTGCCAACATGTGATACAGGCTGCTATTGACTGTCGGTCTACGGCTACGTTGTGCCTGGGCACTGGAGTCTTGTGCTTCTCGCCTAGCTGGGAATGCACGTTTCCCTCTTATCTGATGCAGACTGTCGTTAAGACCCCTTTGCCTCACTCTTGACTCTTGCTTCTCTAGGTAAAACACTGGGTCATGGTGCTTTTGGGAAGGTGGTGGAAGCGTCTGCTTTTGGCATTGATAAATCTTCAACCTGCAAAACAGTTGCCGTAAAAATGCTGAAAGGTACATATCCCTCTGAGATCCTCCCGAGACTCCACAGGGAACCGGTGGGCAATGAGGTTGCCAGTTCTCAGCTTCAAACCAACCCCAAGTTCATTGTGTTGGGAAGGGAGTGGGTTCGTCATGTGGGAGCAATTAGTCATTGTACAGTGGATGTTAACGTGTAGGAAATGACAAGCGGGCTCCACGCTGCGCTGCTGATTAAGTCTTGTATTCCTAGAGGAGGAAAACAGCAGCTTCCAGGTCTATGGGGTTAGGAGGGAAACAGATTACAGAGTGTAATTACATTAGATAGTCTGAAATTGGATCTGAGCCTTCGATCACAGCCCTTCCAGATGTAGAACAGTTCAAGGGGCTGAAAAAAAAGCAATGCCAAGGGAGTGAATTAGCGACGACTTGCTCGCAATTATTGAAATTAAGGAAAGCTTTTGCCATTCAGTGGGGAGGGGGGGAACTTGGAGACCGTTCTTCCGTGCTGTATTTACACACAAGGCCCCTGCAGACAGCTTATGAATAAATGCACCAGGCAGTACACGGACACCTTGGGTCGGAGGTTTTTAACTGTTCGCTTAGGATTTTTTGGAAGGTACAATCGATGCTGACCAGATGGCTTTTCACAGCCCACATTGCTCTGCATTGCTGCTGCATGACGGGATTAACCCCTGCAACGTCAGCAACTCTCACGGGATTCTGTTGCCAGCTGCTAATTCCCATCTCTCTGAAATTTCACGAACATCAGTTCATCACCCGTCTGGACCTGCTCTGAATCTGCTCTCCCCTCTCTGCATTAGTCAGTAGATTTTCATGTCTTCTCTCCCGCTTTCATTTCTTCTATTCCATGCCCATCTCCAGATCCCTGAGATATCCTAGAAGCTCCTGACCCAGACACACTCCCTTCTCCATACAAAACCTACTGCCCTGGATGGCTCTGGATTTTCATTCACTTCTACGCCGTGCTTCCCAGCTGATATTCATGTCAACTCTCCCCTGCCTGAACACGTTCAGCAAACTATTTGACAGTCCCTCCATCATTTTACACCTTCCTCCCCCAGTGGAGGCCACAGCCTCCTGCTCTAACATGTCTCTCCTCAGCTAACATGCCCATAATTCATCACTTTTCTGAATAAAGCAGATTCTGTAGTGTAAGTCAATCCATTGGGAAAAACAAAAAAGAAAAGGAAAAAGGCTCTGGAGATGTCTGCATGTCTGTAATTCTGGCATTATCTGCCATTTCCGTGAAGAAGGCTGGCATCAGTTCTGGGTTGAAGGCTAAAACCTAATGTGCAATACTCTCTGAAACACTCCTGAGACTGTTCTGGTCAGATTTTGCCAGGCATGTGTTCCAGCTCATGCCAGGGTGCCTCAGGAGTAATACCACCCGTGTACACCCCCATCTACAAACAGGGCTGACTGAAGCAATCTTGGGTTTGGAATAGCTCCTTCTTTAGGACGCAGTTTGGTGCGAGATCGGTTTGTGGAGAACTCTACAAGAGTGAAGAGGTTACCTGTGGCACACTAAATGATCTGTCGTGTTGCCTTTTCTTCATATTGAAACGTTACACAATGCAAAGGCAAAACCAGAGGAAACTGGACACAGCCCCTTTTGTCAAAATACGTCATCAAAGTTTTGGAAAGAAGGCTGAGGAAATGAGCCAGCACCTGAAGAAGGTTCTGGTCTGAGAGTGTCTTCTTTAGCTTGGGCAGCAGGAGAATGAAAGTACAGTAGAAGTGGCCAGCCAGAGCTGCTCCAAGCATTAGGTTCACAGTTCACACACAAATATAACCCCCCTGCTTTGCTGGAAAATGTATTTTGTGGGGCTCACGGGGCTGAGACTGAGCAATGCTGTACATTCTCCAGGACATCTTGAGACCCGACTTGCAGATGTGTTGGCTTCTCCATCACCTGCAGTGGAGAGTTGCTCAGTAGTGTGGAAAACCACGTTCTGAAGTATTGTAAAGAAGTGGCCCTAAACTGCACATCACATCACCATTCTAGATGGAGGAGCACGTTCCTCTGCGTGCTCTTGTTTCCTGGAGTGGTTGGTTGCTCCTTTGCTAAGCTTGCAAAATCTAAGTCCTTGTGAAGGCTGATTTGGGGGGAGGGTTCTCCTACAGGACAGTAACCCTTCACCGTCCATTCTAGAGAAAGGAAGAGTCACCCAAAAGATAAAGTCTTATCCCACTTCATAAAGGTCAAGGGACAAGGAAACAGATGAATTATTATCTGTTTAAGAGTCTGAAAAGCAAAGATACTGCAAGTAACCTGGGTGGGTTTTGTTTCCAAGTATAAACAGGATCTTGCTGTGTCCTGTCAAAAATATCCTGTTGTGTAAAGATGATATTTTTCCTGTTTATCTTAAGCAGAATGTGCAACTACTAACGAATGCAAGGCTTTAATGTCTGAACTGAAGATCCTCATCCATATAGGACATCATCTGAACGTAGTCAACCTGCTGGGAGCCTGCACCAAAGCTGGAGGTGAGAAAGCCCTCAGTAAATAAGCAGCAAAGAAGAAACACTTTGGTGGTTGGATGTATCTGTAGTGGAGCCCAAGTCTCATGCACGTGCAGTTAACGCAAGCACAAATTTTCTACCTCCCTGCTCCTAGAAGAGCTTCTGGTGCTGTTGCAGAACATGGCCACATCTCATCAATGGTTTCTGAACATCTTCTCCTAGCCCAGGCTGAGCACTCAGCTACTTAAGGCCTCCTCCTTTCCCAAGCACCTCACTCTCAAATGCAGGTGTTTTTTTGATCAGGAAAAGCAGTGATTATGCTAAACGTAGAGAAAGCAGCTTTCCCCTAATAGCTCACCCTGAAACAGAAAAGCATTTTCAAGCAGATCTTAAAAATATGCATAATTACATAAAAGCAGCTATTTTACCCAACTCTACAGTAACTGGCGCAGAAATGAGAAGGGAAGAAACTGATAGGACTTTCCAGCCTTTCCAAAACTTCAGAGTAAATATTTTTGCAACTTTTGGTTTCGATCTGTCCACGATCCTGCAGACACTCACTGCCTCCAGTGGCATCAGCTCCACTCGAGCCAAACAACTGTGAAGGCAGCAGAGAGGACTGACGACTGCTCCGTGCTATGGATCGATGTGTGGAGTAAACCAACCTTCAGAGCAGATGGGATTGTACCTTCTTATGCATCACTCTAAATTTTCCTTTGCTTCTAAGTAAGGAATAAATACGAACTGTCACCATTGAATGGGGGAAACTAAGAATCAATTCTGTGCTCCCTGCTCTCCATATCCCCTGCTGACTGGGAGCTTCTGGAGCATCGTGTCTGTCACCTCGTTTCCTCATTGGTACAATAGGAATGACAGCATTTTCTTAATTTGAAGAGGATTTGTGAGGGTAAGGTAGGATTAAGTGCTTTGCAGTGCTTCAAAACCCATTTGGCTTTTGCTGTCTTTTCAGGTCCTTTAATGGTCATAGTAGAATATTGCAAATATGGAAATCTGTCCAACTATCTGAGAGGAAAACGAGGAGATTTCATTGCGTACAAGGTAAAAAATGACAAGCTTCTTATAGTCACAAGGCAGAGAATTAACAACCACTGACCACAAGCTGGATATTTTTTCTGCATGGGCTCTGAGACAGTTTGGTATTTATGGAGGCACTTTATTTTCTCACCACATTTCAATTTGTATGAGTAAGAAAAAGAAACTTTTTTTTTTCCCTGTATGATCTCACTCCCATCCTCTTCTTCTACAGTACCTACCAAGGAACTGGTTGTAAATACCCAAGAGCTCCAGTGTGTTTGAGAGAGAGGGAATTAATAGTGAGATATTACCCAGTACAAGGAGAGCAACCACGTAGTAGTGAAAAACTGGTTTTAACTGAACTAGGAGAAGGTGAACCCACTTAAAATACCAGCCTGGTTTGGGGATTTTTGTTTCTAGGCCCACCCTCCCTGCCCTAGCTACCAAAACCAGTTCACCCTTCCACCATCTGCTCATTCCCATCGTCCGTGTTGTCCCTTCCCCTGTGCCCGCCGAGAAATCTGTGCTGTATGCAGTGAGGCGGATCGGGAACAGTCTGCATCAAAACTAACCAAACAGGTTTGGTTTTCAAACGCTTTTCTGCATCCACACAAACCTTTGTGCTAGCCCAGATTGGGGGAGGATACCGGGGAAGACACAGGAGGTCAGAAGTCAGCGATGGGGAGAAGATGAGATGATTTCCTCCCCGAGAAAACAGAGCATCACAAGGGCTCTCTGATCTAAGCCCTGCCAGCAAGCGCAGCCTCTCCAAGATTATTTTCCCGGATGATTCTATTCTTCTTACTGTTATTGTGAGAGCTGTTGTGTACAGGCACAAAAGTACATAAGGTACTTTGTGTAAGAGAAGGAGATTTTCCTGGTACGATCACTTAAATTTTCTTTTTCTTACTGTTTTCATGAACTGCAGGGACTGGTTACATCTCGCTCCCCAGGACAGGGTGAGACAGATGCATTTAGTGCACAATCACGTACAGCCCTCGAACAGAGGTTTTTAGCATGGTTTCCTAAGAAAGATAGAGGTCCAGAGTGGCAGCACCTCTCTGCTCACCCACCAGTCTCACCCAGCCAGCTTCCAGTTCACTTCCATGGTGGAATGCAGTAAAATGGGAGGTTATAGAATCCTAGATGCTGTATTAATAAATAGGAAAGCAGGGTTCCTTAGTTCTGCTATTCAGGGAACATCGTGTTCAAACACGTTTTGAGCTCATTTTCAGAGGAGGCTTTCTCCCTGTTCCACTCTGTTGCACATTTTGAATCCCCAGGCATTGCACCATCCAAAGCTAAAGATCAGTTTTATACCATTTCTAGTCCCAGGAAAACACTGACCAAGGAGAGAAAAGTCTGGATGAGTCCAACAGTGATTTGACCGAACTAATCAAGAGGCGCCTTGAGAGTGTCGCCAGCACAGGAAGCTCTGCCAGCTCAGGGTTTATTGAAGATAAAAGTTACAGCGATTCAGAAGATGATGAAGAAGGTAAAAGAAACCTCCCAAATCCCAGATCTTCTCCTGTAGAGATTTCTGTTACTTGGCTAATGCCACACACACCGTCACGCACTCGAGGAGCCCTTACACCGCTCAACCTGCTCCTGAAATGGCAAGTTCTTTCTCTTGCCTGTGCCCCACTCCAGCTTTCTCACACAAAGAGATTTGCAATAATGTACACATAGAAAAGCTGCTCCTGTTATGTAAGAGCAGCAGCAGCAAGATTTTATCCGATTTGTGAGGCCAGTCTGACCTCGCTCTCCTCATTCACTCCCTAGTTTCCCTCACTTTTATCCCCGTGGATAAATGACATTATTAATAATGGATGCAACTTTTTTAACCATCTGATCTTCTGCCTCTAGGTCAGTGGCTCCTAAACCAGCAAGCCTAGCAGAGAACTCACGTCATGATACTCAGAGGCAGGGCTGGGGCTATCAGCATGCCAAAAGAGTTTGTTGCTTCCAGTGTTTTATCACGTCTGTGATCTCTCCTAGATGCTGAGGATCTGTACAAGCGGCCCCTGACTTTGGAAGATCTGATTTGCTACAGCTTCCAAGTGGCAAAAGGCATGGAGTTTCTTGCCTCACGAAAAGTAAGCTCATTAAAATGTCAGGGCTGAACTTCTTTCTCAGAATCCCGAGTATCTGCTATGAAGAAAGCCAAATATACTTTTGAGCCTCAGTAATCTGCCTTTTGCTCTTATATTGAAGTGTTGGAGGTCACATTAACTCTGGTGGTTAAGCAATAAGTAGCACTGAAGGAGTTGTGAAGGAATATCCATCAAATTCTTGGCTCGAAGGGCTGGAATCTGTAACATGAGAGGTTAGATAGGAGTGCATACGGATTGTAGGACAATTCGTGGAACTGTCTCATAAATAAATGCAGAAAAGGCTTCTCAGAGAGAAAGATCCTTCTAGCACGGTCAACAGAACTACTACTGAAAAACCAAGAGGGAGTATCCAGCTATTTATTTAGCTTGTCACTATCAGCACAGTTAGCACCTCTTTCGGATACAGAAAAAGGACGTTTGCAGCCTGTGGAACGTCTGCTTCTCAAGCAAATTGAACGTAACGTGCACGCTGAAGTGTGTAAAAACTTAGAGCTTGCGCTTGCCCCACGGCTACCGGGGTGTAGCACGCGCCGAGGTCACGAGCACAGTTACCCCAGGCTCACAGCACACGCTCGTGGAACTGCCTACAGCTGCTTTTTGCCTTCCCCAGACCTCCCGCAGAATGATGAACTGGAAAATGGCACTCCCTTCATCTCATCATCACTGAGAAAGGAAAATCAGAAAACTAACTGGACCACTTGGCTCGTTCCCCGAGTTATTTTTCCTTTTGACAGTTTATTTGGGGCAGATTCCCACACACGTTTTCTTTCTCTAACCTGCTCGCAAGAAAAACTCATTTGTTTATTTCTTGCTCCATTTCCAGAGAAGGTCTCACGCTTTCAACCCTAGCAGGGGCTCCTGGTCCAGGCAGACCCTCTGACCTTGCTTGTCCTCATTCCCTGACAGTGCATTCACCGAGACTTGGCAGCAAGGAACATCCTTCTTTCCGAGAATAACGTGGTCAAGATCTGTGACTTTGGACTAGCCAGGGATATTTATAAAGACCCCGACTACGTACGGAAAGGAGATGTAAGTGGAAGAAATGCCAATCTCGAGGTTTTACTCCTTGGGCAGGTTGGTAAAACCAGTTCTGACCCTACGTTGTGTCTTTTGCATTCCTAGGCAAGACTTCCACTCAAATGGATGGCTCCAGAAGCTATTTTTGACAAAATTTACACAACGCAGAGCGACGTTTGGTCTTTTGGAGTGCTGCTGTGGGAAATATTTTCTCTAGGTAAGAATGGTTTTAAACCTTCCCCCCTCCCCACAGGTCTCTATTGCTAAGGAAAACTTTTAACAGAAGGCCATAACATGGACCCGTGTTTCTATTTCAGTTAGTACAAGTGCAGAGCAGGTGTCAAATAAAGACACTGGACTGAAGTCAGTGAGAACTCCACCTGGCAAAGTACATGAGCACAGCGAATATTGGGGAGGGGGGGAACAAAACAAAAACCCAATCCCCTGCACTTAACATTCGGAATAATAATGATAACCAACAGATCTCAGAGATAATGCTAAGCCTCTGCTGCTCAGGAGTGAGAGATTTTGTGGAGAGCAATGCAGAGGTTTCCCCGTCAGACCGTGTTTTCCCCTGAGCAGCCAGCTTCAGGAAACCACCCAGCTCAAAGGGTGCAGCAGACGACGCTGCTGTTGACACAGCGGGCTGCTGCTGCTGCTGGCAGCCCGTGGAACGCAAAGGAATTTGCCCACATCACATTTCATCATAGCTTGATCATCTCCCCCCCCAAAATCTAAGTAAGATTTTCTAAGAAAGAAAACTGTACTGGGTTGATAGGAGAACCAGCGCTAGGGTCTGCTGGAGTCCTTTTGGCAGCCAACAGGTAGGATTCATTCTCTGCTGGCCATATCATTTGCAAGACGCAACATTTTTGACAGAATAGTCACGGTATTTTTTTATGTACTGTAGATTTCATCTTACAAGGCTGTTAGAAGTCTCAGCCTCCCTGAGAGCTGGTTACTGTCCAGCAGATGAAGCCCTGAAATTTAGACAAGTAGTCTTACAGACAGTTGGACTTTGCCGCTCTCAAATTCTCCTTGCAGATGGGCAAGTTTTGTTTTCCTGAGGGAATTTAGGAAAGTCAGCTCTGGCTTTTTAATCAGTATTTGCAGACAAAAGAAAACAAGAAGCATTGTCGACTTAAGCTGCTGAATTTTAAAGCAAACACTGTAATCTCCTACTATCTTTGGTTCATGGATCAGTTGAAATTAATGATCAGGCTCAAGATGCCAAGTTCAGATCTGGATGCAAAGTCTGGAGCTGTTTCTATCCTTATCTTTATTTAGGGTTGGCTGCAAAGTTCACAACCTGATTGCAGTCCAAGTTTTTGCTTGGACTTTTCTCTAGTTCATATCAGCACGCGAGACAGAAAGTTCACACTCCAACAGCCGCAGCACTCCAGCAGCTGAAACCCCTGGTAGTTACTGCTTCCTCCAGAGTTCGGTCCTATTCATTTCAAGCTTTGTTCTTTTAGCACAACACCTTCATGGCTCTGTCACAGCATCACCTGCTGCGCGTGTTTTGAAACACCCCCAAGAGATGAAGCTCCAGAAGCACCAGCAATGGCCCAGTTCTACCAGGTTATTTGAGAAGAGGTATTAGCAGGCAGAGACACACTCAGAGGGGACAGCCTCTGCTTTGGGCATCTCCAAAGAACCAAAGGAACCGACTACTGAGGCAGGGCCGGGACCATTGCAGAAGGGCAAACTGCTTATTGTGTTCCCAGAAGTCCTAACAGATGTGAACTTCAGGTCATCTGGCCTTTAATAGTGAGGACTAATAAAAATCAGAATAGTCACTGCCATTTATCTCTAGTTTTAACTACTTTTAAAAATAATGCATCTGGTTTCTTTTAATTTTAGATAGCCTCTTTCCTTAATGACTGTGCTTACGGGGAACAATAGAGTGTCCTCTCCTGAATTCAGAGGAATCCACTAAACTACTCCAAGGGCTGCCATCCGTATGCCCTCGTGATGACGTAGATCGCAACCGACTGGCTTCGATCCGTGGCACAGATTCAAAAGCAGTCATTTCCTCTAAGAGGGCTTTTCATACAGATCACCCAGGCATGTCTGTGGTTTGGCACTACTCACATCTGCAGCTCACACGATAAATATTTAATTAAGGATTTGTGTCACTGATTGAACTCTTATATAAAAAGTTTTACACATCATTGAGAGCCAGAGGATGGAAGGTGTTTGTCGTTGCTACAGGGTACATTTTGGCTTCTACTTACAACTGGGTCCCACTGACTTGGTGCCCTCTAAAAAAGGAAGAAGTACTGATTAGTAAAATCCATTTTGGGGATACATGGGGAAATCAGAACTTGAGAGGTAGCTCATTTTCATTTGGGGCTGAGTTTGCATTATTTCAAAGGGGTCAGCACAGCTCCTGTCAGGTAACGCCGGCGGTGTTTAATACATCTTGAAATCACCTCCATGGCACATTACAGAATGTCGGTGTCTCCTGGAATTTAAATGTGCACTGCTCAAAAAGCAATCAGAGATAATTATGTAAACAAGCAGTGCCTGGTAGTATAACATCAGCATCTTATTATCCTACTAAAATAAGAGCAAGATCAAAAGAGTGATACCATATCCAATGCATGCCACATCTTTGAGCGTTTTGGAAGAGATTTCCCCTAAGGAAAACATCATGTGTAGACCTCACACCATATGTTTCAGCCTACATTCCTCTCAGGCTGTTTTAGCATCCCAAATCCACATTATCAGGCTAATTGCATAGTCCAGATGAAGCACAATGGGAAGTGGAGGTGGAAAAGGGAGAGCGGCCATTGCTTTTATGATCTTTGCCCAACAGGTGATGTCATGTGAGCTGAACACTTTAATTACCAGGTTATTAACAGGCTGCCCGGAGAGGTGGTGGCTGCCCCATCCCTGTCCCCATTGCAGGGGAGGTGGCCGGGGCTCTGAGAACCCTGCTCTGGTTGC
>JANHFX010010439.1:1875-15643 GCA_027560015.1 Chloroceryle amazona
TGTCCCTTGGGAGCAGAGCCCGACCCCCCCTGGCTCCCCCCTCCTGGATCTCAGGAGCTGTCAGAGCCAGAAGGGCTGCCCTGAGCCTCCTTCTCTCCAGGCTCCACCAGCCCAGGGCCCTCAGCCTCTCCTCACCCCCCTGGTGCTCCAGCTGTGTCCCTTGCTCTGCAGGGCACTTACTGCTGGGTTTCTGTGCCACTCCTGCTCACCCGCACGCACTCAGCTTTGCAGAAGGATCTCAGCTCCTTGCTGTCTTTCCACAGGGCACGCTCCCTACACTGCTCTTGCTCACCCTCCATCCTCCTCTTGTCACCTTCTCATACTCCTCTCCAGAGTCCCCTGTCATCGACTTTGTTTCCGCTGAAGTCATTTGTTTCCTACGACACAAATGCCAACTCTCAAACTCATGCACGACCCTTTGAAGATGTAACCTCAGGCAAAACTCAACTGTCACCCTCCAGGTCAGCCTTGGGAACAGTCACATACACCAGTCATGCTTCTACATCCAGTTTATACACAGTGCCATACAATATACAGAAACTTTTATATACATATATCTTTATATAATATGCTATATTAATCTGTGTCTTTCTTTACAGCAATTATTAGTTTGGATCTTTCATACATAGGTACAAAAAGTCACGTAAGAATGGCACATGAGGAGTGCTTTAGTTTCCTTGTAGTCTTCATGCTGGGGCAGCTCAGAGCAGGGATTCGGAGGGCAGCATTCCCGGGATGGGCGGTGACCTCTTGGTTGAGCTTGGGGACACAGGATCCTGTGCTGTCCCCGGCTCCCCCCCACCCCGATTGCATATGCAAGTGCTCTAAGCCCTGCAAGAGGCAGGCAGAGCAGCTCAGAGCTCCCTAGAAGGACCATTTCTTTATAAATGCACAAAAAGTTTTAGCTAGAAAGAGGCAATTGGGGTCAAAGAGTTAATTCATAGCTGCCCTCCTCCGAGCTGCCCCAGCACCCGATGCCAGGCAGGTGACAGGAGCAGGCAGAAGGGCTTCTCCATAGAGGCATTGGTGACAGAGAGAGAAGTGGGAGGCGAGGGGGTGGTTGTGCGCCGGTGCCACGTGGAGACCCCACCAGCAAGCTCCCGTCGCGTGGAGACCCCCCGGCCGGGCTCCACCCAGTGAAAAAGCACAAAAAGATGAGAGAAGAGTTTGCACCGGTTCCTCCGGTCCTGCTGGCTCTGCGCAGAGTTCAGGCCAGTGCGGGGGCTGTGCCAGCAGGACACCAGAGGAGAGAGCTGAGCCAAAGGAAAGGGGCTCCCGGGTCGGAACGCTGCTCTCCTGCTGCCCCGTGCACGCAGCCAGGGAGGCACAAGCGGCACCGGCCGCCCCCGGGGTTGATTTTCATCATTATCACCAGGACAGGAGCTTGAGGCTATTCCCTGGACATCACCTGGTCAGTCGCCTGCAGGGGCTGTGGAGGGGAAAAGCTGGGAAGCTGCAGCCTCAGGAGCTGCAGGTGATGCCGCGTGGCCACCAGTGAGCACCGGGGACGGGCTGATAGATAAAGCGAGGACCCAAAAAGGCCTGTGGCAGAGGTCCAGCAAAGACACCGCGAGGGGATCGCTCTGCACACTCGACAGCCCCAAACTGCTGCACCAAGAGACACCCTGCAGGGTCTTGCCACGAGAGACCGTGCAGGCTCCTGCCACCAAACCAGCCCCAGGGCTCTTTTGGGCTGGTACCTCCTCCTGGCGCTGCCACCTGCACCAGGTACCTCTGACTCCGAGCCATTGGAACAGCACGAAGCCCGTGGGGGAAAGCAGGGTGGGTGGAATCCCCATGCAAAGCAAAATGAAGGCTCGTTCCTGCGCTGCTCTGGGGTTTAATGGTTCTGCTGAAAGAAATGCATGGCCAGAGGGCAGTCCCTTCATGGGATGGATAGCTGGGCAGGTGGGAAGCATCAGGAAAGGAAAAATAAGCCACAGGGTGACACGGCGAGGTCAGAGGTCTCAAAGACAGCACTGAAAGCAGCCAAAATGCTCTCTGCAAAAAGAGCTTACCTTTGGAAGATGGCTGCTCCCAAAACATCACTAAATGGAACCGCGGAGGACAGTTCAGAATTTAAGTTCCTTTCAGCACAAGCTCTTGCAACAGATCTCAAAGAGTAGGAAGATGTTTTTACTCCTGAATAGACCTGAGAGGAAGTTTTACTCCTGAACAGACCCGTGAAACACTGACCGAGGCTGGGCAAGGTGAGAAGTGGTAGGAAGAACCACAAGAGGTGGGTGCAGCTGAGGGGTTGGCGGGGTAACTGCGTCGGGTGTTTGAAGACACGGCCTGTCCCAGGTCACACCTGGCTAGCAGCACTTGGATGTGACCCCAGGGGACAGTGGGGGCATCTGGGAAGTCCCAGATGAGGCAGAAAGAGAAGGCCCAGCAGCCAGGGGAGCTCTGGACCAGTCCCTGGCTGCACCACAAGCCCTTTCATAAGCCCAGGGAAGAGATGATGGCCAGAAGCAGGAAAGGAAGGTGGCAGACGACTGCTCACGAGCAGGAGGCTCGACCATTGAGCCAAAGGAAAACAAAGGCACAACAGGTACGTGCTCAACAACATCAGCAAAAAAAACCCCAAGAAAACAAGAGACCGCAAAGCACTCGGAGGCAGCTGATCCATTTTAGGACTGCAAGTCCCTCCCACCAAGCCAGGAACCGCTCTCTCCTCTATCGTTTTGCATTTCCAAGGTGCACATCCTTCCGTAGCCCGAGTTTAGGCTGCGCTGGGCACAGACAGGGGGGGAAACTGGGGAAGGAAGCAGCAGCAGTTGGGCAGTTTGCAGAACTCCTGCCCCACAAGGGAGCCAACGGCGTCACCGCTCCGCCTTGCACTGAAAGATCTGCCTAAAATACTTCTGCACTCGAATGAAATACAGGTTAAGAATTAAGAGGGTTTAGGTTTGGGGCTCTGCCCGCCACGGTTCTAACAGCCACCCTCCAGGTCTTGATGGTGAAGGCTACGGCTCAGAGCCGGGATAGAAACCTCCAAAGCAAACAAACCACAGCCCCCCTGAGGCTTGTCCTCACCAGATCTCACTGCCAGGGGCAGCGGGAGCAGGGCAGACCCAGCTCGCTCAGGAGGGAGAAGAACATCAGTAGGTGCAGCCTGCTTCACACAGCTCCAGTCACCCCTAGCACCAGTATGACATCTGACTGGGCAACGAAGACCTCCCAGACCAAATCCCACCTCCCAGCTGCAATCTTTTTTTCTCTCACTCATCCCACAGCTGCCACCGTTTCCTCCAGCCGGCTGGACTCTGACACGGAGCAGCCTCCTCCACACACAGGAGCACCATCAGAGGGAGCTTTGGTACAAGAGATGCAGCTCTGCCCGCAGAGCACAGGCTCGGAGAAGAACGTGCCACAAGCCTGACCCTCCAAGGCTTCACAGCAACACATTCCTTCATTCAGAGCCTTGCAGCAGCCTGTGCAACACTGCTGCTGCCTTTCCAAGCCTCCCTTTCCTCAGGCAGGGGAAGAGGCACTGGAAGCAGGGAAGAAGCTGATATTTCTCAGCTAAGAAATGGCCACCAACTCAACAGAGGATCACGGAGATTCTCCGTAGACTCCTAAGGCGCAGAGAAGCCCTGTCAGTGTAATTAAACACACAGCTCCCAGCAGACCCCCAGCTTTAGGGGGGCTAATTGAAACAGAAGGGATGACAAACGAGTGACAGCACAGAAGGATTGTCAGCAAAAGCCACTGCAGACGTCAGCTGTTGGAGCAGAAAGGAAGAAAAGTAATGCTGTGGCTCAGAGAAAGGAGCTTTTAAGCAAAAAGCAAAGCTAGAGGTTATTTCAAATGTCTGCCGGCGTTTCTGCAGCACGTTTAAAGATTTATTAAGCCACTTTAAAAGCAACTCACAGACCTGTGTGGCTCAACACGCTCTGCAAGACAGCAGCTGCCACCACCATTGCTAAAATGAAATCAGAAGCTACTGCTGCTCAGCCGGGATGTCCTCCAGCTGCCGTGGGAAGAGGACAACCCAGCAGTGTGTAGAACTCCAGCCCAGCCCATTCCCCAAGGCAGAACTGCAGGGGGGCTTCTGTTGCCTGTGGAAAGGGGCCAGGTTAGGTTGGGGTGTCCTCCAGCATCAGGTCAGCCAGCTCTGAGATGCGGGGCACGCCGAGATGTGCGGTATTTGCACGTGGCACCCGCTCACCAGCGGCACCGAGGAGCTGGTGGCTCAGCAGCTCAGCTTCAAGACACCCCAAATGTTCACTGTGTCCAGAAATCCATTTGTTGGAGATGTAAAACACATAAAGGAAGCCAAATAGGGTTTGCAGAGGGAATATGTGCCCTGCTTTGCCACTCTTTGTAGGAACGGGGCAGGTACCAAGGTGCCGACACAACGGCGAACGACAAACCACTCGGGCTGGGGGCTGGCTGGAGCAGATGCTCCTCCTCTCAGTCTTCCCTGGAGAAGCATAACCACAAAAGACAAAACCTCTAAAGACACCACCACGTGTGTTTCAGCAACGATTAACCTCAACGAAAGCACCACTGCAAGGGATAATTCTGATTATTCCCATGCCCCAGTTTGTAAATTAAGCCGGGTATCTGCGTGGGAGGTTCAATGAAAATATTGGTCTTTGCCTGCAGGCAGCTAAAAAGGGAAAAAAAAAGGAAAAAAAGCTGAGAAAACATCTAAGTGAACAAGGAATATATTAGAAGAGGCCATTTTACCAATCAAGAGGATGCTCTCAAGTGTGTCCAGATCTCTTCGCCCCATCTAAAAGCAGATAAGGGAAGGAGTAAGATGCATTTCCAGGTGGGAAGCAGCAGTAGCCAGAAACATGGGAATGCTGAGACTGGGGGCCCACGTGAAACTAGAGCAGTGAAAAAAATCAGAAATCCTTGATAAAAGACACACACACACAAAGAATCACTTGGGATGCCAAGGTTTAAAGCCCCTCTTAATGAAGCCCAGATTAGAAACAGTGGAGCCAAGCAGAGAGGAGCCTTCTTAGGAGATGGTATTTGAAGAAGTAATGTCACCTTCATCTGGCTGGCTGCACGTGACACCGCTCAGCCCTGGCCTGTTCCTTCTGACAGAGGCAGGACACGGCAACAAGTCCAGCTCTGGCCGGAGAAGCTGCTCCAAAACGCGCTGATCCTGCACCCCCATGCCTGGTGCTTCTCCTCCTCCGTCCCGTGTCCGTTGACAGCAACACCCACATCCCAGCTCCGTCCCGCTGGGGGCCTTGAGCTGTTATTGCAGCCTGAGCAGCTGTGACCTAAAAGTACTGGGATGGGAGTCCCTGGATTTGTGTGGCTACGCTCACGACCAGCTTTGTGATCTCGGTCCTCTGTAGAGAGCAAAGTATCTCCTACAACTCTGCTCACTTCGAATAAAGGTGGTAAAAAGTTGCAGAAATTAGGAATAAACACTGAAAATATCACCCACAGACCAGGCAACCAGAAGCTGGAGATAACCGAAGAACTTCTCAGCTTTTGACAGCACTTTGACCTTTCCCAGTAGTCTCTCGTGCCACAGAAGGCAGCAGCTCAAGTGCATCGAGACAGGAATCCCATTGCCCCGTTCTGGGACATCCTGAGGTCATGGGGAATTGCTTCCCCATGCCCAACTGGTGCTACCAAGGACGTGGATTGAGACAGCATCACCCTGAGACGCAGCAACCGAGGAGGAGAGAGAAGGTGGCTCCTGGTTCGGTGACAGGAGCAGGGAGCAAAGAGAAGCAAGGTTAGAAAGGGGCAGTTTTAGGAGAAAATGTGTGTTCCGAATGGAGAGGGGATGATGGGAAGGCCTGGGGAAGGGTTTTCTTTCTGTTCAGCACTGATCCAGCCCAGCAGGATCCCGCGGATGTTCTTGGCACTGCCACAATTAAAGCAACAACAAAAGCCATTATCCCCGATGCAGAAGAGCCTCCAAAATCACAGCCAGCCAACGTTACACGCTAAGGGCTTGCTGATCAAAGAGCCTGGATCAAGTGCAACACCCACCTAGCAATGGCCCTCCTGTATTGCTCCCAGAATGCTCTGATGTTCCAGGATTACCTTCCACCGGTGTCTGCAGAACCCACCCACTCTCTGCTCTCTAGGAACGAGAGCTTGGCCTCAGCTCTGCTCCTCTACCAAGAAGCTCTCAGAGAGATTTTAAGGAGGCTGCCTGGCTGGGTACTCAGCTGCCCTTCCAGCGCTGCCTCCACCCCACTGAAACATCGAGGGAACGTTTAGAGCTTAGAAGGCACCAGGTTTAAGACTAGGAAGCAGAAGCCAAGAGATTAAGAGATCTGGAGATGCTTCACGCTTCCGAAGACGGCTGCAGGCCAGAGAGGAGCGAGGGCAGAGGAAGCAGGCGAGAGCACGTGGTACCAACAAAGGAGGTAGCTACAGGCTCAGCATTTATTCTGATTTTCCAGACATGCTCTTCCAGAGCTCTTCCTCAAGCTGCTTCTGTCCCTGATGCTCTTACAGCAAAGGAGAGATGAGAATGGAGAGGCGGAGAGACGTTTAAAGCAGAAATAAGGCAGAGAGAGTGGATTGAGTCTGGGAGGGCTGGAAACAGATCTGTTTGGCACGAGAGAGCGACAGAAAACAGGAGTTCCCCACAGCGGGGTGCAGGAAGAACCGTAACTAAAGGGGCTCTTTTGCACCTTTGCTGCCTCGCTCTGTGGCAAGCCCGGGGTCACCGACGTTAGGTTAGGTCCAGGCTTTTCAGAAGAAGCCTAATGAGCAATTAGAGCACAAACAAAGCAAAAAGAAAAACCACATCGTGCCAGGCTGTTTTCTGGCTACAGCTGGTCAGGGCAAGGTGAGCCCGTTCCCCTGGGACACAGTTCCAATGGCACAAAGAAAGGAAGAGTCACGCACAACGATGGCCTCTTCCAGGAGGTACACCCAGGTCAGAAGGAGCTTTCTAGTGCAATATTGCGACCCATTAAACAGCATCAATACTGAAATCATTTGTTTTACTTTTTTTCTTAAGAGCTAATCCACCTTCCTCGCCTCGCCCCATCTCCCCACCACCCTCGGGGAGGGCACCAGTAGTTCCACCTTGTCTCAGAGACGGCCACCTCCTCCCACCTGCCAGCCAGGGCTCGAGATGATTCTTTCCTTAAGGTTTGTAAAGTGCTTTGCAGATAAAAAGCTCTGCCTAAGTGCTAAGGGTTATTTACTCCCCATCCTCTGCCGCCGCTGGAAGGCAGAAGCGAACTCCTCTTCCCCGCTCCGCCGGCGCCCTTACCCTGCAGCAGCAGGATCTGTTCTGCTGTGAGCTCCCCAAGAGGAGGGAGAACAACTGCTGCTCCTTTCTGAAGGACCCACAGAGGGGGGAAAAAAAATAAATAATAACTTGTTGCTCAACACGAAAGTGTTTTTCTTTCACAGATTTGAATTCGGAGGGGCTCGGTCTCTTCAATCCAAGACAGCTTAGAAATGGTCACCTTTGGAACCTAAGCCACAGGGACAGTATCTGACGGCCCGTTCACCAAACCCCTGGGATTTACAGGGAGCAGGGGACGCAGCACCCCACACCAAACCGCCGAGCGGGAGATGGGTGCTTGGATGCCAAGTCCAGCTCGCTCCCGTGCGCCTGACCTCACCTACACCGGGGAATTCTGCCTCTAAAGTGCTCCCTTTCTGACCTGGTGGCTTTGAGAGCCCCGTTCGGGTGGCACCCAGGACAGCAGAGTCCAGGAATGACTCGATGAATGCAGCCAGAGGTAAGGGCTAATAGGAGCTGAGGGATTTGTCAACAGCTAAGGGATTTGTCACCAGCTAAGCTCCTGGGAAGCACAGCATCCTCCCACGATGGAAATACCACAGCCAAGGAGGCCAGTAAAAATCTCTGCCATTATATGGAAATTAAAAAGAGGAATTTCTTTTCCAGTGAGGGAGGACAGAGCCCCATTGAGACCGATTGATAACCCCACTGAGCTTTGATACGAAGGTGTTTCTGTCAAGGAAATGCCTTCCACAGGTCACAGCACGTTTAACGCTCTTCGATAGGTAGTTTCTCTCCTGCTTCCATCACTGGAAAGTCCCTGCCTGGACAGCTCTGCAGCAGGCTCCTCCGGACACCGAGGCTCTGCCCAGCACAACCCAACCCAGGTAGTTTTACCAGCAGTGTGGGTCAAGCTTTGCAACGAGGAGGTGGACAAAGGAGAGGGTGGGCGAGGGATGTGCACAGCCCCCCCTGGACCCCGAGCCAGATGAAAAGCAGGGGATTGGAGATTATTGCTGCCCATCCTCTCTCCCCTCTGTCCCCGGAGGGAACTGCCCAGGAAGGAGAGAATGAACATGCTTTTTGCTTCAGGAAAACCTCCCTGTTTGCTTAATAAATACCTTCCCCCAAAGCTTAGCAGCTCTGTAAACATACAAGAGATTTCAATACTTAGTAAAAGTTCATCTTTCCCCTGAACTCCCAAGGAGAGGCTGGCGCTGATCCGTGATTGCCACATACGGGTGGTGGGAGGACCCGGCGGAGTCCAGGAGAGGCTCCCAGGCTCCGCAGGGACCTGGCAAATAACCCTGGGTGTTGAGAAGCCTGTGAAATTGTTAAGTTGATCCATCCATCCGTCCGTCCGTCCGTCCGCGCAGCTCCGAGATGAGAATCCTGTCAAGTCCTGCAAGAACGTCGCCAGCTCAAAGCGGTCCAGGGAACTGAGAAGCGATGATGGTGACGTCCAGGAGAATTCTTCTGGCAAAGGAGGGGTGTGGCAAAGGGCTTTGGCTCTTCAGAACAGTGTCCTTCCCTCTTGGGAGCAGCCTGGTGGTCACTGGACAGAGAAATACTCAGGGGAGAGAAAACACAGCGCCAGCCCCGTGCTCGCTGTGCCTGGCCAGGGGAGGGGAGGCTGCATCTGGGGGGAATACAGCCCCAATGGCTTTAGAACGGGAGAGTGTCCTACAAAAGCAAGCCCCGTGGAAGTGGGACAAATTGGATCTTGGGCCAGATCCAACATGGTAGTGCAACAGGGCCCAAAGCCTCGATCAGCTCGTTTCCAGAACCACTGACACGGTACCGAGGGGGGGTGAGCTGGCCTGGCCCCCTTTCCTTCTGTCATCAGAGAATCCAGCTCCTTCTCCCCCGAGGATTCCCTGAAGCGGGGCAGCTGGCTCCCAAACTCAGCAGGTGCCCTGGGGCAAAGGATCTGCCTCTGAAACCGAAGGAGACAGGCTGAGGTAGGGAACTCACGTCTACCTTGCGCCACCCAGACCCTCTCAGCGTAGCCGTCCCGCGAGGCAGCGCTGCTCCTGCCGCCTGCGAGCGCGGCACTCGAGCGCAATCCATCCTCCGGACACCAGCGTGTCACTGCTCCCTCAACCCCGGCGGGGAGGTTTTGCCAGCTGTCTCCTCTGATCCGAACTGCCCGATGATCACCTCTCCTCCACCTCTCCTGCCAGCACTCAGCCTACGGGATCAGCTCGCAGAGCTGCACCCCTTTTACCCTGCACTAGAGGGCTGAAATCATGAGGTCGTCCTGCTTGGCAGGGCTGGTTACGTGCCCAGAAGGGGTGGAAGTCCGGATTTTGTCGGTGGCCAGGCACTCCTGGCTGCTCACGCCCGTGGGAGTGATGTCCATGAGTTCTCCAGATGAACTAAGGGGGAAAGAGGGTGAGACAGAGATGCCCGACGAAGGATCTGTTGAGCCTGCAAACAACCTCGGGGGCTTTGGGACTAGGTTGGGTTCATACTGTGCCCTCAACAGGATCTCCTGTTCACTGACAGACTTGGGCATCTCTGCAAAGTCACTGGAGCTGTCTGACACCATCATGCAGTAGATGTCCTGGAAGGAGCTGCTTTTGCTGTCCAAATTAAAGAGGCTGTCTATGAACTCAGCAAACTCCAGCACTTGGGGACTGGGAACATCGGTGAGCCGTCCATTCTGGAGGGCCAGCTCCTCACGGGGGGCTAAGGAAACACGGTCCCCCTCACTGCTGGCCCCCTCCTCGCTGCAGCGTCGCTGGGGGGTAGTGCCACCGCTGTTGAGCGCGTTGTCAGGGGGCTGAGTCTCCTGGGAGTGCTTGGAGAGGCTGTCGGCAGCCAGCAGCTCCGTCCGCGAGCTGAGGGAAGGGTTCTCCTCGGGGATCACGGGGTCTATATAAAAGCAGTGGGTCTCATCCTTCTCCATGACAGCATGGAGACTGGGCGAGCCCCGGATGCTCCGAAACCCGGAGGAGCGCCTTGAATCGAAGCTGTAGATGGATTCATTGTCCGAGAGGCTCTCCATGGTGGCCAGAGGGGCACGACGGTCCTGCAGCTCCACAGACAGACGTTCCTTTGTATCCAAGAGAAGCAGCTCCACCGGGTCCTTCTGCACAGGAGAAAGTGGCTTTGTTTCATAAAAGCCCTCCAAGCTAATTTCTGAGTGGGACTTGCTCCTGCAACGAGAAACGGACAACGTGAGGCTGCATCGCTCCCCAGAACCACGAGCTGCCAGAACGACCAGAGGAACCGACTCTTGGGCACAGAGGGCAGGTGTTGTGGCTCTAACCAGAGCCACCCACAACTGCAAGAAGCCTCTTATCTCTCCATCCTCCCAGCTGAAAATACTAGCTACAGCTTCCTCCCACTGCAACTCTGCTTCTTGCCCTTTTCTCCTGGCTAAAGTTCTTCCCTCTCCGGCACCTTTTTCACGTAGAAGCAGAGCACGTTTCACTGGGAGCAGAGCTGGTCCTGACTGAAGCCCCCAAACCAGCCCTAAAGGCAAGAATTAAGGAATGATCTGGGAAAGGAGATGGAGCTTGAGAGAGGATGGTGGCACCTGCCAAAAGGATGTGATGTTTATGGAAAGGCTGAGAAGTTAGGCCAGTATTTGGTCGATAGTGACGTGAGAACAGCTTTAAGAACCCCAAAAGGAGGAGTCTGGCACAGCAAGCTGCCTCTAACTTTGATTTAAACACAACCAACCTCCAAGCATCTCCACATTACACCTCCCTGAAGCCTCCCCCCCTCTGCTTCCACTCACCTGGAAGGGAAGCGGCTCCTTGGGTCTGCTCTGGCTATGTCCCAGGAGCCACAGCTCCTCTCCCTGCTGCTTCACCTAGATCATCTTCCTGGGCATACCGTGGCCTTCAAACGCATGTTGAGCTCTGTTCCTGCTGTTTCATCACAGCTGCAGCTCTCTTTCTAAGCTCTCCTCCACAGTCTCTGACCATTCGCTCTCTCTGTGACAAGAACTCGGCCGTTTGCATACGATTTGCTGTCTTACCCTTCTGCTAAAGTTAAATCTCACTCATGGTACCTCCAGGATCCTCAGCTGTCCATCACTCAGCATGGACAATCTCACCCTGCCTCTTCCCCCCCTCTCCTAGAGCGTCTTGATGGGGTTCTCTACCTGAAATCTCCATAGAGGTGCTTCCCCTGCAAAGAAATAACCCTCTCCCACCCACAACCCCATCCTCTGGCTCCACTCAACTCTCATCTGCTGTCTCTGTCTACAACCCATCTTCCTTCTCCCCTCTTCCCTGTTTTGTCTGCAGATCCACCCCATGCAATTCTGTGTTGGGAATCATCTGTTCCAACTTTGAAATAACCCTTTGCCCACATTTTTATATTTACTTGCTTTGCTTTTTGCAAGTCCCTGGCCCTGCAATGCCTCAAATGTAGATTGTTCTGGTAACAAGGAGTCTCCCTGCCTCCTCTTCCTGGAGGAAGGCGGTTTCCGTTCACCTCAAAGAGCGAGCTCTTCCTTTGTAGACCTTCTCGATGGTCCTCCACCTTCTGGCCTTTGCTAAACTACTGATGTCAGCTCTCAGTGATGGTCCAGCTTTCAGAAAACAGTCCCCCCAGCACTCAGAACACACCTTTCCCCTCGCCTGCTTCCCACTGGACTGAGCTTCCTGCTCTTCTCCTTCACAAACAGGACGGCGACCGCTCTCCCCTCGCCCGTATCTGTGTTCTCGGATCGTCCTCTTTATGATATTACACATAAAATAGCTTGAATTGGGGATCTTCTGCTCAGCTCCTGGCTTTCACTGCTGGTCAGCTTTCGAGTCACCATAGAGACAGTGTCTGGGCACATAAATGACCCTTTACAGTTTCAGCGGGAGCTCCAGGGTAAGGAGAAAAGGAAGTTTCTTCCACACCCTCAACTTCTAGGTACTTGTGACTCACAGATCCTCAAGCAGCACGAAGGCTCCCCCTCCACATGACACAAGACATACTGAAGAAGTCATCCCACAAAGGCAGCTCTTGGATCTCTCCTTCCTACAAACACGCATCACAACCCCCCAAGAGAAAGAGGACGCACACGTAGAGCCATGAAACCTGCGAGGACATCACAGCTATCTCCTTACTTGGTGCTGCTGTTCCTTCTGTCCACCGTGATGGCTCCAGTGCTGATCTGCACCGAGGGTCCGCTCGGTAAGGGCTGACTCTGGAAGATCAACTCCGGGGTGAGATCCACTTCTGTAGGACTCACCATCACTTTGGCTGCAGAAAGCAAAGCTGTTTTCCCCTTGTTGTAATTCTCCAAGACCTGTTCAAGGCAAGCAGAGGAACAGTTGCTGCTTTGCTGGTCTCCACTTAGGGCTTTCAAAGGGCTGCATTGGTCTCTTTGGTACCAAGGCCTTCTGCACGTGTGGGGCAGGGTCTTGAGATAAAGGATTAAGTCGGTGAGTTCTGACACCCTCTGTCCTGTCAGCATGCCCTGCTGGGAGGCTGGTACTGGGGAGGGGACTGGGAGGAAGCTGGGAGGAGCAGCCTTCAGACCAGCAGGGCAAAGGAGACTTGGTAGATCTACGTGGCTGAAACTGTAGCTGAGTGGCAAAGTCACGTTCTACACCCTTCCTACATAACCATGGAATCGTAGAGTGGGTTGGGTGGGAAAGGACCTTTAAAGGTCATCAAGTCCAAGGCTGCTGCGGCTCGGTCACCCCTGAGACTACCAGAGGGGCTGCAGCTGCAGTGTGGAGGACTCGCCTCGGCGGGAAGGGTTAGAAAGAAATTCTTTCCTGAGAGAGTAGTTGGGCACTGGAACAGGCTGCCCAGGGTGGGGTGGAGTCTCCAGGGCTGGAGGTGTTTAAGAAATGAGTAGGTGTAGCCCTTGAGGCCATGGTCCAGTGGTTAGGGAGATGCCGGGATGAAGGTTGGACTCGATGATCCTAGAGGTCTTTGCCAACCATAATAAATCTATGATTCTGTGACTTGCCTTGGTGTGGATTTCACCCAACTGCAGCCTGTAGCAGGCAGCTTCGGAGAGAAGGAACCAAACACCACCCAACCTCACATCGTTACGACAAAGAGCACCCAGTCTGGGACTCTGGGTATTGGGATGGCACGTTCCACTTCCAGACCTCGTTCTGTTCAATTCTTAGAGCTCGTGTGTGACTGGCCTTACCTTGTTGAGCCCTTCCATGACCACATATGGGAGGTGTTCGTGCAGCATCGCCGGCGAGATGATGACTTCGTTGAAGGCCTTGTTGTCACCCCAGATAGCAAAGTAAGTGGGATCCTCTTGATCGCAGCAACTGGAAGAGGAGTTGGGATCCAAAAAGAGAGGGAAACATGGAGCCAGGGATGAAAGAGCAGGCCAGTATTTGGGCAGGCAAAAGAAAGAGCAGGTTGCAGAGACAGAAGAAACCACAGGATGAAAAACAGAGGGAGAAGATATTAAAGTACACGTGGTACTGCCATTGATCCAGGGTTCTGCACTAGCCAACAGAGACACGAACCGTGGAATCGGCTCGGCTGGAAGAGACTTTTCAGATCAAGTCCAACCATTCCCCCAGCACTGCCAGGGCACCTCTGACCCCTGGCCCTCAGCACCACAGCTCCACGGGGGGCTTG